>RJWH01006930.1:0-46984 GCA_004363575.1 Solenodon paradoxus | reverse complement strand
ATCTCTTATTCTCCAATCTACTTCCACCACTTAGTCTTGTGTTTATACACAGAACTTAAAATATTATTATTACTAATACATGCAACTCCTCCTTAATTTCAAATATCAACTTTTGACCCATTTCAACAGATTATACTCTTTAGTATCCAGACTCCAAAAATCAAGCTACATTAGGCTGTGTGAGTGCAGAAATGGACAAGGCAGAGAGCTGGGTTTAAACAGGGTGGGGGAGGGAGTGGTTGAGCAAGGAAATTAAGATGGATATAAAGGGGAGTGAGGACCTGAAGGAGAACTATGCATATTACTGGTTGTAGGTCCAGGTAAGTCAAAGGGTTGCTGGAGGCAGTTCTTTGTTTGATGAGGTCATTCCTGTGCTGTTTACCCATTTATCCATTCACTGTCTTGTAGAGGTAGACTCTGTGAGTATTTTTCCACTGCCAGCTAGCACCATGTTAAGTGTTGGCAGTGGAGGGGTACTGGAAGGACACTGCAGCTGGAAGGAAGGGGACTCTCTTCCTCATCCTGATGAGCTTTTCTTGTTTCTTCAACCTGCAGCAGCAAGTGAAGTGAGACACCCAGTGGGGCTCACTGAGCAGCAAGTTTCAATGTACTCCTGCCTTGGATTTCTTAGCAAGTTCCATCATCATCCCAATAAGTGGCTTCCTAGGGAGTTTCACCTATATCCCACCAGGTGGTTTCCTGCTTGCCTGTGTGATACATACCACCTTAGTGAACCTCTCTGCATTCCTGGCCTGTGGTCCTACGTCTTACCAAGACAGGAATCTGTCTCACCTCTGGGTGAGGCCTCCTGCAGATTTATCCCTTCCTTGGGTGTTCTTCCTTAGCCTAGTGGTAGGAGTCTCTTCCTATATCTACTAATCCTGTATTCTTTACAGTTATCCACATTATTTAGTACTTTCTCTCCTGTTACTAGTTAATAATCCTTGATTTTGGTTTATTTGTGGATTTAATGGCTTTTATTTATTTTTAGGAATTTTTAATGAAAGTAACAAGCATACTAACATTATATAGGTTTCAGATGTGCATCATTATAAATAAATATCTGTATTAATTCATTTAAGTTCATCACTAAAATTCCAGCTCTATCCTTCACCATACAATTGACCTCTTTGATTTGATTTATTCAGAGTTTTCTCCCTTCCTTTCTGGTTACTACTACTTTGGTCTTATGGACTAAAAGTTTATTTTTTTTAATTTAGTTCTTAATAATACCTTACATTAAACTTTCCCACATTCAAATTACTATGCAATTTCTGTCTCCTAACTTCCTAAAGGAAGTGACTCAGTAGAAAGTCAATTATCACATTCTACTCCTCCTACCAGTGGAGTCATATGAGTCTAATCTGGTGGCCAATCACCAAGTCACCCCAGCAAAAGAATTATACAAAATAATTAGATTATTTGCATATATTGAGCAAAATTCTCAGGAATACCTGTGGGAAATTAGGATGCTAGACCGAAAGTAGAAACTATTTCTATTGGGCTGAATTAATCAATATAATATGGCTCCACTTACCAGAGATTCTTGTTCCAGCTGGTTAGTTTGAGAGGCTGAAAGTAGTTCCAATAGTTTCTTGGTTGGTTGACTAAAATCTGGATTTAGTTGTAGCTCACCTTAAATGAAGCTGAGATACAAAAAATTCATTACTAAAAACTCTAAGACTTATGGATATAGTAAGCTTCAGCTGATTTACTTATATGTTTCTAATAATGATGTTATTTGAGAACACCCAGAATACAATCCTTTCACCATGGCATTGAGAAATAAATTAGTGAGGAAAGTACTTCTCTGCAGATCAGAATTAGATAGGATATGCGGAATGGACTTCCTCATATCAATGTGTTCAGAATATCTCAGAATGATAGCAGTCAGGAGGTTCTACCTAAGCACAAGAAACAAGATTGCATGGTCACCAGAGCTGGGATCAGAAAGTCTGAGTCACAGGGCTCTTTGGCAATAAAGGGTTGATCATGGGATCTACAGGTCTCAAGATCCTATTTGACTTTTACAAAAACAAAACTCCCTATCTGATTAACAGAAGTTAAAAATACTGAATTGAAGCATTTCACCCAATTCTCAATCACCCAACTCTCAACCAGAGCTCTTTGCACGAAGAAAGGACCCTGAAAATCCTTCCTCAGTACCTCCCGGATCTACCTTCTAGCTCTCATCAGAGACTCCTTCATTTACCATAGTAAATGTGCACTAGTCAAAGGGAAACACATATATCTTTGGGAGATTATTTGGCACTGGTTCGAAAATAACAATAATCCCTGAGGACCCTGAATGATACTGTGGGCCTTAAGTAAGATGGTGCAGAAGATAAATGGAGGTTTCAAAAGGAGTCTATCTCATGGTAAAGTGTCAAACAATGAACTCATTCCCAGGTTGTTTCCAGAGTACTGATGACATGTGTTCTCAGAAACTAGCTGTGTAAGATTATGTTTTCCAAAGGTGGCAGCGATAATATCACCCATCCCAATGGTGTTCTAAATGACTTTTCCAGTGAGAGGTAGAGTCTCTATCTATATTTCTCCATCCTCTTGAATCTGGATGGGCCTTGTGAACACTTTGATCAATACAATAGAGAAGAAGTGGTAATGTGCTAGTTCTAGGTGTAGCCCTTTACTGGCTGGGCTCTTCCTCCTTTCTGCCTCTTGGAAAGAATCCTATTAGGACAGCAACTATCCTGAAAACACTGCATTGTAAGAAGCCCAAGTCAATATAAACCATCACATGGAGAAAGACACAGGCAGGTCTGATTTGACTAATTGGTTTGACAATGAAGACTGGACTTTCCTGTATAGATGATATGGCAGCCATTTTTTTAACTTGAATGAGCTAGTTGCAGTTCCAAGCTTTTGATGAAAATATAATTCAAGTATGAGATGATTTAAAAATCCTTTATTTATTGTAATGACACATACTTGAAAGCATTTACTAAACTGTTTTAAGTATAAAGACGCAGCGAGATGACTGTTGGAGAAAAAGCAACAAGTAAAATGAATAGTTGGGCTCTAAGTTAGAGTAATGTCTTTTTAGTATACTTTTTGAAATGGAGGAAGTAAATGATTAAAGAGTAGATGACTATTTCTCAAATCATATAGTTCTAATTCTTTGCTTTCAACAAATTTGGAAAACCTATGAGCTGGGAGCTGATAGATCATTAAAAATATTTTTGTCTCTAGGTCATTATGTAACACTTAGCACATACTTGGAAAGAATTCAACAAACTGAGTGACATTGGAAAAGCAAAACTTCTCCATTCCTATATACTTACTCATGTGAGCAAGATTTCTTAGTGTTTACATCTATAAAACAATAAAAACTAGGACTAACTGGCTCATTCTAGCAAGAAATCATATTCATTGATGGATACATGAACACATTTTTAAAAATCAGCCTCATCCATATTACTAAGAAATGCAACTTCACTAAGGTTTTTGTTTTGTGATTATTTTTATATGCATGATGCTTTGGTCAATCGTGTACAAATATAACTGTTATGACACCTCAATCTAGAAGAAAATTTTTCACACTTAAGTGATGAAATATAAAATTCCAATGTAGAGACACACACACACACACATACACACACACAAGGAAGGAATGATGACATATAAAGTAAACATTAAAAATGCATACTTATTAGCATAGAATACTATGGGTTGTAATATGGAAATTCAAATTCAAATGTATGTAAAGTTTATGAATATTAACTAGCAGATTATGTACTTTTAAATGGATCATCAAATCATGACACTGTATTTTGTTGATTGTCTATACTTAAGAAATTGATGGAGATTGTTAATAATGTATATTAAACTTAAAAACAGGCTGTATCTACAGGTATGACATTGTGAAATTTGAGAAATTTGAGAAAATATTCTTCCAATATTTCAAAGCTTATCTGATTCAGTAAGGTTCATGTCACTGATGAATATATGAAATTCTGTCATAAACATTTTTCATATTCATCTGTTAACAGAAATAAAATAATCAACCAATCCACATCAGAATAACAGCTAATTAATGAATTTGGCAACTTCTTGACAAAACTGAATAGGACTCAAATCTTTCCTTATAATCTGATTTTGTGAAATCATGTCTGAATTGCAACTACAGGTTGGCAAAAAAAATCAACAAAGCAAAGAACCAACCTTTGGCAATCAGTTGGCTATATGGAATGTACAGTAAAGAGCACCACAAATTGTATTACTAATTGTAATATTTATTATTAAATATTTATATTTTATTGTTAATTGTAATTTGTGTGCTAAACATCCTTTATACTAGTACATTTGCTAGTGATTCCTTTATACCAATAAAATTGATCATGAATCCTTTTGTCCCCAGAGTTGGTTGTTAAAAATTTACCAGTCAAGGTGGCGTTGAAGGTATGAGAGCACTGAAGGAGCGATGGAGCAAAGTTGTAAAACCTAATCACATGCAGAAACAAGGCTGTAACATCTACCCATATTCTATTCCTCCTGTGTGATGTACATAGCTCCACATATTAAGTGACTGCCCTTTTGTTCCTCTTCCTTTACCCTGATATAGCACACAGGGTGTGCTGGTCCTCAGGTGTATGGGGTGAGGGGCTACAAGGAAGTGATGAAATATTCAGTTCTTTTCTTTAGGAATAGGGTACGGTACATCATTTGAAGTAGGAGTGTGTGTGTGTGTGTGTGTGTGTGTGTGTGTGTGACGGGGGGGAGGGGGAGAGGAGAAGAAATGGACTTCTCTCTGAACTTCCCTTATGATGTAATACTTATTTTTATTCTAGAAACAAGAAGCTGAAATGAATTAATTCAAACTGGTTACTGGACATGTGCAGACAGAAAAAAATGTGACCTAAGGTGACTAAGAGCCTCATTTTAAAACTAAATGACACCTGGGTGGAGATTAACACAGAGTTGGGAGTAGCATCTGTGTAGCTCAACAGTGGCTTCCTTTAATCCACTCTTCCTAGGATGTAATTTTAGCAGTGGATTCAACTGCCTGGCTTCCTTCATTTCCTGCCCATTTTCAGAGGCAATTCCTCAAACTTCCTGTTAATTCAGTGATCTAATCAATAAATTAATGTGGGAAATTCATGTTCCGCTTAAGGTAAGTAGAATTGGTTTCTACTGCTGGTGTTGATACAAAATGCCCAGAGGAAGCCTTCTAAGGATTCACGCTGTGATTGCAGCATGTGGGCCTTTTCTAGTGCCCCTGGTAGGAGCTACATGTCTTGTGCTTCAAAACAGAAGAGCGTGAAGGCTGTGGACATGCCTGCTGCTTCTCAGCATCACATCCATGGGAAATGAGCAAGAAATATTGCTCAAAAGTCGCTGCTGTTCTCATAGGACTATTACAGGAGAAATTTGTCTTGATGATGGTTACACATCTCTTCCAAATTCATGCATTTCATTTTGAACAAATTTTTTTGGCTATAATCATAACTCTGAGTCATATTTTTACAACATGGCTGGTCAGGTATAATAATTTGACACCCATGATCATCTCCCTTTATTCACTTTAAGGACTTTGTAGAAAGGGGCATTTTCCAAGTTGTCATTATCACAACTCATCTTCGGCAAGTCAACAGTCGGGCTCAGTGTGTCAGGAGGCTTACCACCAAAACTTCCAGGTTTCTCTTCTCTCAACCTGTTTGTGTTCAAAGTCATTGCCATTAAAATGACTCAAAATACATCTTGGCTGTTATAAGTTTTATGATGATGCCTTAAAAAATCACAATTTTCACAGTTTAAAATAATGCAAATTTCTCATCTCATATTTCTATAGATCAGAAATGCCGGTGAGCATCCCAGTTCCTCCCTTCCAGGTCTCACAAGGCTAAAGTCAATGTGCTGTCTGGCCGGAGGGCTTTTTCAGAAGTTCTTGGGAAGAAACTTCTTTCAAGCTCATTGAGGTGTTGGCAGCATCCAGTTCTCTGTAGTTATGGGGTTGAGGTCTCCATGACCTTGTTGACTGTCATCTGGGAGACTCTCAGCTCCTAAAACCATCTGTTTCCCTCACCATGTTGCCTCTTCTATCTTCAGCCCAATGATCACGCAGAGGCCTCCTCTTACTTCAAGTCTCTGTGACTTCTCCTTTTGCAGTACCTGTTCTGCCTCCAGCCAGAGAAAGTCCCCTACCTTTAAGGACATGTCATTAGATTGGACCCACACAGATAACCCAGGATAATCTCCCTGTCTGAAATCACATTGTACTCACATGTGCAAAGCGCCCTTTGCCATGTAAGGCAGTTCCAGGGTTTTGGGAATGGGTGTCTTTGAGGAAAACAGTCTATCTATCACAGTAATCCTGTCAGTCTTACCAAAGAACTCCAAAGACAGTGTTTGCTAATCACTTCTACCAAGCTCTGGCTATTTGGGTTCCTGGAAGTACATTAAGGATACTGATCAATTGAGAAATTCTCAAGAATTTGTATGGTGTTTTTGTATTATGTTTCCACAAAAGTCATGTGTTGCAGTCCCCAACCCCTATGTGATGGTATTAGGATGTAAGGCCTTTGAGAGGTTTAGGCTTAGATGAGGTCTCCAGGATAGAGCCCCAATGACAGGATTAGTGCTCTTACAAGGAGGTGAAGAGACCCAGGGCTTCTCCTCAGCCCTGTGAGCACACAGCAAGCCAGGAAGAGAGCTCTCACTTGGAATTGAATCAGCCAGAATCTTAATTCTGGACTTCACAGCCTCTAGAACTGTGTGAAATAAGTATTGGTTGTTAAGGCACCCAGTCTATCGTATCATGTTGTAGTAGCCCTAACTGACTAAGGCATATGGATAGAATTTTGTCTGCTGTACTCTGAACATAGAATCAAGGAATTTTTTCTTGCTTCGCTAAAAAATGAGCATCCTGAAAAAAGCTTAAGAAAGAAAAAGTAGAATATTTTTGCTTTCCAAGGTCCCCTTCCTGTCTTCCTGGTGACCTGGAGCATAGACTCATCAAATGAACAAGTAGAAGCTGACACCTCATCCCCATCTGGAGACATTTGTCTTTAAATGTTTCTTCCCACAGTCTATGGAAGCACTTGCACAGGGGATCATGTGTCAAGAGAAGTTCAGATTTTAATAGACATCCGGGCACTACGGGTGCCTCCCCCTTCTCAGCAACGAAAGGGAAAGTGCTCTTGGACAGTACTTCTCCAACATCATTTTGCTTGGAAAACACACATGGCACTTCAAAAAGTATCCCTGCCCAGGCCTCACATGCAGAGATTCTGATTCAGTTGATCTAGAGTGGGGCCCTCATGTCAGTATTTTAACAAAACTTTCTCAGACGATTTCAATGTGCAACCAGAATTGACATGCTCAGCTCTAAGACAATGGGCTCCAGGTTGTTCCTGAGTGGCTCTGCTTAACAGATGAGTTCATTCCAGCTGTAGGAATGATGATATTGCCCATGCTGGGAGAACAATTGGGAAGGCATTGTTGTCAGAACCTGACATACACAGGGAGCACAAAATATCTCAATGTTCCTGTTATTTTGTATGCAATTCCTCTCTGCTTTTCTGAGGAGGAGGGGTTATCCCGGGGTAGGATGATGGACTAAGGATGGCCTGGAGTCACTGAGCAAAGGTGATCGCAGCATACCTTGTTCAGTGTGCAGATAGCATCACTGTGCCATTGGGTGGAAACAGGGCAACCAATTAATTAAGACAGGCTGACAGAATGGAAGACTCATCAACCACTGCCTCTGATGCTGTCTGGTATGGGTAGTTAACCTTGTAAGGATTCACCTGGGGTCACAAATGACCTGGCTGCTAACAGGTTCATTCCCATTTCCTAGACATTTCCTGCTTTCCTTGGATCATGGCCCTTCCTTCCTGTCTTCAAAGTCAACAGTGGTGGGTCAAATCACTCTACACTTTGACTCTCTCCTGTTCTGTCTTCTATCATTACCTCTCTCTGACCTCCTCTTCTGTTTCCCTCTTTTAAGGACACATGTAATTGCATGCTCTCCCTATCTTATGCTTCATAACTCTAATTCCATCTGCAAAGGTCCTTTTGCCATTTACAAGGTAATACTTTTTGACAGTGGCAGGGATTAGGACATGGTTATTTGGGGACTACTTTCTGCCTACCAGGGAACTTACTATGTTTTCCTCCTGCCCTTGTGACCAATCATTCCCATTCTGCTAACCCAGTTGCTCTTCACGTAATTCATTTTCATGTTGGTCTTTCCTGGGGCTCAGTCCTGATTCCATTTCTCTCTCTAAACTTGCTCCTCCCAGGTTATCTCTTCCATTCCCCTGGTTTTAAATAGCATTGATTAGCAACATGTCGTATCAATATCCTCTCTTCTGAGTCCCCTTTATTGCCATGGCCCTCTTGATAGCTCCATTTAGGTGTTTTGCATGCATCTTCAAAATGAAATCTAGGGTCTAATTTCCCTACTTCCAACCTATTCTGTACCCCCTCTTCCTAGTGTGCTAATGACACCACCATGGCCCACCTTGATTACAGCAAGCACTTGGGGCTCATGCTATTTGCTTCCCTCTCTTTCAGCCACTTACTTAATTATCACAAGGCCCTGTTGTATCCCAAATCTTTTCTGTCACTTTACCACTGAACGAGGCCACCTTGAATTCTCCATTAAACTCACCACTTCTTGCATCAGTGAAATAGATTTTTTATAAGCTTTAATTGAAAGTAACAATGCCAACATGCTAAAAGATTATTTCTGGATGTTGGAAACGTGGGTGGTGGTTATTTTCTTCTTGGGACTTTTTTGTACTTTAAACATTTCCTTAGAAAATTTCAAACAAAATGTTCCATTAAAAAAAGCAAAACCAAAATGCTACCTTTTCAGAAGGGCTCCCTGACCCTTTCCTGATCCACACATTATTATTTCAAATAGCCTCTTGTTATTTCCCTTTTTTGCTCTTTATCACACTTTGTGGTGCTATGTATTTTGTTTCCTTATTTATTTCCTTTCTCTGGAACTAGCTATAATGCCATGAGGGCAACCCCATATTTATTGTGATTACTACAGACCCAGCTTGCAGGCCTATGCCTGTCATACAGTTAAGGTTGAATTCACCTAGGTATACCTCATTATATGAGCTCTCATTATCCACCTACTCATGATAATGACTTGCAAAAATGTGTGCTCTAGATTTATTGTCTGAATCAAAAACATGCTATTGAAAATCAGCAAGTTCACACCAAAAAGCCTGTTTCAAATGCAAAGAAGTCCAGGTAATAGGATTCAGACCCTGTTGCAGTCCTATCTCAGCTGCTGCCTGATAGGAAGGCATGTTGTTTAAATGTGTACCATCAGTCTCCAGATCAGTAGCTCCAATGATTAACTGAAACTGTCTTCTCAGAAAGTAGAACTTATTCAGCTTCATGTTCATCATCATTTGGAGGAAAGGGAAGCAGAGGATCCACGAGCATTTTATGCTAAATCTTCAAAAGAAATTGTAGATCACACCTACAAAACCAGTGCTGCAGCAAATGAGCATGTTCATGATATGCAAGGAAGCACTGTATTCCAGAAACGCGATGGCATCTCTCTCTTATGTTATCCAGCAAAGACTAAACTCAAGCTAAGGAAATATGACCAGATTCTATGCTGAGAGTTTTCTTCCCTTTATGTTGCTTCCTCTACAGAGACACACCCACTTCCAGAATCTCGCAGACCTATCAGGGAAAGCTGTGCCTAGTGCTGGCATTTGAACTTGTAGAATGTGAGGCATCTACTGGTTCCCCCACTCTTTAATTGTGCCCAAATCCCAATTCTGACTAGAGTTTCTATCACCTTCTTCTGGCCAACAGACTCTGTTCAGGCAACTCTTCAATAACCAATTTTTATCAATAATCATTATTTGAAATTTATAGTCTTATTTCATTTATCTAAGTGTAATTTTCCTTCACATTTAAGACAGCATGAACATATTATTTCCATCGTGGTTATTTATGTTTCTGTAGTAGTCAGTGAGTATAAAGAATGATGAAATTCCTATACTTGGAATTCCGACCAGGGAACTGGTTAGAAATGCTAATTCTTGCATCTCATCCCAGATCTACCGAATCTGAAACTGGGTTCCAGGATTCATTGTTTCAACAAACTCCCTAGATGGCTCTTCCATTCTGATGCTCTGCCATATAATGGAGTTCTGTACACACAAAAAATTAAGTAGTTGATGTTTTAAAATGTTACATTATGTAGAAATCCTTGGTGAGTGGTTATCAAGGGGTTCATAGTATTTTAGTGACATTTGAGAAAATTGGTTGGCTTTTTGATGAACTGGGAATACATCATCTTGCCATTTATAAGAACACAATACAAACTTCCCTCATCTGAAAATTTGCTATCCAACATGTTTCCAGGAATGGATTAGATTCAGGTAGTAAGGGAAGTCTGCATTCATAAAATGAATATTGAGAGTTTCAGAGTCATCAGCCAAGAATTCTTTCACAGCACAAAGAGTCTGTCTGCTTGAAAAGCTGCCCTTGACTTTTCTGTTTGAAACTGCCTCACGACAGAATGCGTACATGGGCCAAAGGCGGGAAATCATGGCGTGGTGGCATGAAATACTTAGGGAAGTATGTGAATATTTTTTAAGATTTTCAGATAAAACAGTTCAAAGAAACACCATGGGAAAACTGAAGGCTGTATGGAATGTCAACTCAAATCCTCACCCTAAAAAGTAATAATAGAAACAGAATGACAGTTTGCAACCAGAAATGATGTGAACCAGATTCTTCAAATGACCTATTTCTGCAGGTCACCATCAACTACAGCTAGTCAAGGACTGAAAGAAAAGGTCTAAAAGAAAACCCCAATCTTAATGGAGAACCATGTGGCAACTCTCCAAGTGCAACACCATTAATCCAAGTCTACATCAGTCACGAAGCAGTCCGCTGACTGTTCAAAGTTCAAGAGGAATCAAACAGCTTGGAGTGATATAAGAAGAGAATTTCTTGTGGAGCTAGGTAATCCAGAAATCAGCATTACCTTTCTGTTTCAAATGTATGTAATTCAAAGCATCAACACGTGTTCTTTAACTCTGGGAAAATCTCTGTAAGAATAATGTACACAGGCTTGTCCAGTATAGGTAAATTACATATAGCCTGGAATATTCACAGAAGGACCCCAAACACATGACACTGAACAGAGGCATAAAGAGAATTTCAGCAAGATTAATGCTTTTAATCCAGCATTTGTAAACCATTTGTTCTGTGAGCATATTTGTAGCCCTACATGATTCCGGAATTCACTCAGCATGTATTGACTCACCAGAAGGAACCAACAGTAACTTTAAAGAGGAGATTATACTGTTTAGCAAACCTTGATTTTATCAATAGCTGTAAGGAATGAGGTAATGTGATGCAATACTCTTTGTTTATCTGCATTTGAAAAATCTATCTGTTCTAGAAATTCTGTCAATAAGTCAATGTTAGCTCTGCCATAAAAATTAAGGCCACATGTCTTGATGCTGACAGCTTACTGTATTTTCATTGGATGGAATGGAGGCAGATGATTCTATAAAATAAATATATGAAACTATGTATTATATAAAGCAACTCCTCATTTCTTGATACTTTAGTGCCAGTATATTTTTTTATTTAAACAAACCAAACTCTATTCACAGGCACAGAATTTTCTATCTTCACATTTAACCCACAAGTGATTTCCCTTCTTTGGAATCGCTTCCATTTTCATTTTTGAAAACGAGTACACATTTTCTTTTAAATCCTTTGGAAACTTTGTCTTAAACCTTCCCACACTAAATTTAGCTGGCTTAGTCTCGTAAAAAAAAAATTCTTTTGAGCACATGCCACATGGGGCATGTTGAGCTAGTCTCAGGGTGGACCAGAAAGCCCCAAGACTAGCTAGTTCAGGGGAGACATATAATTGAGTGAAAGCTACACAGTGTAGTGGATGAACCGAGATCCAACTAGCACAGGGACTCTGGGAGCACTTATGAGGACACTTATTTCCAAGTCCCGGATTTTTCCTGCTATGTTACTAGTGTCTGTTCTGAAGACAAGAAACCAACTCAATTTCTATGGTCAAGGAGTTTTCACAGGTGAGGGATAGCCACCTCAAGACTGGCTGAGAGGCATCAATTCAGACCCACTCTATCCCCTAGTCTGCATAAGAGGACCAAGTGTGGGTGATGTTGGAGGCCTTTGGGGTTAGTGCAATGTTCAGAAAATGTTAGTTTCTGTCCTCTGTGTTCTAAAGCTAAGAGAATTACTGGTACATGTGTTTGGGGAGGAAAAGTGGATGAAACTCCATCTCTGGACAGATGCTGGCTAAGTTACTGGACTGAGTCAGTTGGTCTTCAACTTCCTTGAACAACAGCAAATAGAATAGGTAAAAGGTGATAGGGCTGAGAGAGGAAGAGGCAATAGGTCTGCTTGCCCGTCCGTGTAGGGTGAGGAGGCATTGAGAGCTTCCCATGAGTTGAGCAGATACCTTGGAAACTAACTGGGCTTGACCCATGTTGCTGGTCTCTTCCACCAAAGGGGTATTCAGGAGACTGCTGAATTGGTCATTTGGTGTTAACCTTCCAGTGTTAGCCAGAGAAGCAGGAAAAACCAAAGGAGAGGAATGTCAATTTAATCACTAAAGAAAAAGAACATCCGTTTTCCTTCGCCTGTCCTCTGCCCTAACACATGGAGAAGTTAGTTACTGTGACATGGAGAAAGGGAATGTGTATGAAGAGAAGATTATGCACCATTCCATACTCCCAACCTGAACTGGGGTTAGAGGAACCCAAAGAGTTTTAGATTGACTTTGAGACTGAAATTCGGGTGTGAAGAGGACTGAAGATTTAAGTTGAATGGAAATCATTCTGAAAATCAAAAGTGACTTGTCAAGATGTTTTTAGGACCTGCTACAGAGTAGAGAATTAGGAGGTAGTAATTGGACACAAACCAAACAAATTGAAATTCCTCAACAAACAAGTTTCATCTGTTTGGAGAACAATGCAAGGCTTCTCATGGAAGCGAAATCTTGGGATAAAATGTTAGCACTACTTATTGACAATTCTGGATTTTGTCACTTTTGGTACCTGGAAATATTTTCTTTCTGTCCTCTTGAAGTTAGATAGGGCCTTAGTCTTATGACTATTCTGCATATGAGCTGTGAATGAAAGTGACATGTGTCACTTCTAGGCCAGACAATCGCTGCTCATAGTGATATCCAACTCTTCTTTTCACTTGTTACAGGGACTTCAGGACTTTGGAAGTCCCACTGATATAGAGGTGTAGTCCCAGGCCAACCCAAGGAGGAAAGTTACCCTGGAGAGTGGCCTAGGCCTATAAAGGGCTTGGTGTGGAAGAGAAATCAACTCATTGTTTTAAGCTGCTGAGATTGGGAGTTAGTCATTGTAGAGTGACATAACCCATCTTGGCCGATACACAAATGAACTTAATCCAAAAGTCAGTCGGTGGAAGTTGGAACTGGCTAAAGTGTTGCAAGCAGGGTGAGTGGTTTGTAATGAAGTCTAGGAGGGAAGAAGTAATGGTACATTCTGTGACCAGAGGGAAAACAAACTAAATGATGGTCAAGGCGAGTGATTTGAAGAAAGGAAGTACCAGGAACCAGATTATGAAGGACCATGTCGGCCATAGGTAAGAGTTTGGGTAACTTTTAGACAATAACTCCTGTAAGGGCCAGGCTACAGTCTATTTTTGTCAACAAACCTACTGAGGAGTTAAGTGTGGGACAATCGGGCAACAAATGCTGGACATCACTTTGCTCCCAAATTGAATTCTAATGTGTAGATTTTTCATGAGTGAAATTTTACTCATCTTACTAATTTTTTGTTAGCATCCAAGGATGGGTATCATGGATTTTGCTAATTGGATACTGATTGAAAAATAAAGTGTCTAGCCTACTAATTGAGACTTCACAAACATTTATCAAATAAATGGGGGCACAGATAAGTAGAAGGTTGTCTTAATATGGTCACTAAGCTGAATGCATCTCTTGATTTCACAAATACAAGGAGAGAAATCTCCATAATTTTGATTTGATTAATGCCTCCAACACTATGCTTATTAAGCATGGCCCACATCCTACGTACATGCTCCAGTAATTCATGCAGTTCATAACTGATTTAATAAACTATAGCACATCAATGTCCCCATAATTTTGCATGATTATTGAATTGCTTCTCCTCACTAGAGTTGATATTCATAGTTTCAACAGATTCCATACACTGTTGATATTCATAGCTTGGCTTGTGAAACTATCTCATCCTCTAAACAAATATTAATGAGCAATCTTTATCCCTAACCTGGAAATATTGGTTAAACCCACAACAGCTAAAAATAGATAATTGGCCTTTTAAGTACCTTGAGCACCAGATGTAGGAAGAGAAAAAAACATTAGGCCCATGGCTGAGAAATTTTATATACATTTAAAAATAAAAACTGGGAAGGAGACAATGTCAAAAGAGTGATTATAACACAAAGTTCTACTATGCAAGTTATTTATGGTGCCTCCTCTAAATCTCCTGACCCTGGAATCAATTTCTAAATCAATTGAAAACTAAACTCATCCAGAGTGCAGCCCATACATTCTCATTCAGAACCAGCTGGTATCTTTCCATTGCTCTCCAAACATCCTCTGGTGGGTAATGTGTGTGGATGTGGAAAAGAGAAAAAAGAGAATTGTCCCTTCTCATTTGCTTTCTGCCCAGGACCGTTTCTAAGAGGCACTAATCATCTCTATGTTTCCAACAAGTTACTCATACCAACCCCATGATTTGTCATTTTCTTTAAAAAAACGTTTTATTATGGAAAAATTTAAATCATGTATGAGACAGAATAGCATAATGAGTCCCTACATACTCAATTACTGGGTTTCATCATTACCAACTCATGGCTGATCTTCCTTAATCTATATACTTATTCAGAACTCTCATCCCATAACATTTTGAAGTACATTCAAATACATTTGTGAATATTTCAGATTGTAGAGGACTTTAAGCACTGGATAAGAAATACACTATTCTTCCCAATCTCTAAGATGGTAACAACAGAAAATCACCCATGGTTGTTATTTATGTAATATTTTATCTTAAGGTTACTCTGGGGCACATATCTTGTATTACTGAGGAATTACACTCTTATTTTGAAGGCAGGAAACAATAACACATATGTATCATTCAACTACCTTAGCCCTCTTCTTGTCCATAGCACAATCATCAGGTATTCAAATGCTTTTTCATCAACCGTTAAACTTTTTGTTCATTTTTTTTTCACCTAGGTATCCTGTTACTGATTTTTGATTTACTGCATGGTAGTCAGAGAACTTACTCTATCATTTCAGTCCTTCTCTTATTGAGACTGAGTCTCAACACTGGTTTATTGGGTTAATGGTCCATGAAATTTCTACAGATGTTCAAATGTCAGTTAGGTAATTTCTTTAATTGTGTATTCAAGTTTCTTTTCCTTATGCCTCTATTGACTTATTTCCTATTTGTAGCAATTAATGAGATAGAACTTTAAATTTGAACCAACTAGATTGTTGATCTGTTTATCTCTAATTTTTATATTGTCAAGTTTTCCTCTGTACATTTTGAGCCTATTTTATTAGGGGTACATTCACATTTAGAACCGTTAATCTTTCCTGTTGAGGTAATCATTTTATCATTATGCATCTTCCGCTTTATCTCTAGTGATAATTTTTCCTCAAAGTCTACTTTACCTGACATCAATTTAGTCAGAGTTTTTTCCCTTTCAGTGTATCTGTCCCAAGCTTTAAAAAAAGTTTTCTCTCTTATACTTAAGACTTGTCTTTTATAAACAGGATAACTGGGTTTTGTTTATTTCACCCAGTCTGCCTTTGTCTTCTCATTAGAGTGTTTAGTCCACTTATATTTAATGTAGTTTTTACATAGATGGGTTTAAGTCTACCAGGCTGTCTTTCTCCCCAGCCTCCCCCAGTACTCCAGGATGATGTAAAAGGCCTTTTGGAGAAAACTAGCAGGGAAAACTGGCTATATATTTGGGGCTTCTCTTGATTATAATCAGTTGTGCCAGTATACACAACTGTTAGAAACTTCCCTCATTACTTTTAATCCTATAGTGTCTCTTGGTACATGGCCAGCTTGACACTCAGTAGTTACCCACATCTGAAAAATTTCCTCTGGGAGAAAAGCACTTTCTGATTTCTGGTCACTTAAGAATGGTTACTTCCTCTTTGGAATCTTCTGTAGTGAAAAAAACCAAAAAACAGGAACAGAGTGGGGCACTGTAAAAGCATCTAAATTTCCACACACCCTATACTTGTATTCATATTGTATTGTTTAACATCTGCCACATGTTTAATCTTTGCCCACCACACCCACACATACAGTTTTTTGTTTTCTTTTGCAGACAGTGAAGTTACAGAAAGCATAACATGTACTACGTCTAAATGCAAACATTTTCCTATGTAACCACAAGACCATTGCCACACCCAAGGAATTTAGTGTTGGATGACCTATCCTCACAGGTGCCAAGCAGGGGTAGTTCGTGGACCCAAACTCAGCATGTTTAGTGAGCACATGCAGGTGAGATGCCCTGTTCCCACCAGCAGCAGGTACAAGTGGACCAAGATCCATGTCCTTGCACCAGTGGAGGGCCTACTCCCATAAATGCCACACTACCCACAACAATGCATTGCAGCCACCATCTAAGAAGTCAACAAAAGAGAAAAATAAGCACAGTTTAATACAAGGCAGAGAAGCAAGCCATGCGAAAATCTAAATCCCCCCAAAGCAAAACATGAATGGTTAAAAAAGAAGAAGATTCCAGGAGCAACCTGAGAAGAAATGTAATGACACTAAGTGGGACTACCTAAAAGAAAGAATTCGAAGTTGAGAGTTATGAAAAAAACCAAAACAAACCTGAATCTTCTGCAGGAGGGGCAATCAACTACCCAAAGGCAAATGGAAGACCTCAGAAAAGAAGTGACAGATTAACAGGACTACTTCATCAATGAGATTGAGGTTACAAAGAAAGCCCGAATAGAGCTGCTAGACATACATAATACAACTAATGAGCTGAAGATAACATCAGAAAGCTCCGTAGACAGGTTTGATCTCACAGAGGAACAGATCTCTGAAACTGGAAACAAGAACACAGAGACAATCCTCATGGAAGAAGGGAGAAACGCAAGATTGAGGAATAATGAAGAAACTGTGTGAAATATCAGACACCAGGAGAAGAACAAATATAAGGAAAATAGTTATCCTGGAAGGGGAGGAGAGGGAGAAAGGAATAGAAAAATTTATTTAGAGAAGTAGTAGCAGAGAACTTCCTGTAGCTCACAATAAGTAGCCATGGAAGTACAAATCCCTAAATACAAACAGATCTACACCAAGACACATCACAGTAAAACTAACAAAAGTCAATGATAAAAGACAAACTACTCAAGGCTGTGAGAGAAGATGGAAGCCAAACTACAAAGGTACACCTATCAGGCTATCATCAGACTTCTCAGCAGAAACCCTATAGGCCAGGAGAGTGGAATGAAAGACTCAAAAACTAAAACACAAAAACTACCAGTCAAGAATATCACCCTGAGAAATGGTCATTCAGATATGACAGAAAAATAAAGGTCTTCAGTGATAAACAAAAGTTACAAGATTTTTCCTCCACCAAACCTTCCATTCAAGAAAAGTTGAAAGGTGTTCTACAACAAGGAAAATGAAAACCAATAATTACCAAACCCCACAAGCTGCGGTGAACAGTAACATAGAATCAGAAACAAAGACTGAAACATCAGGGGAGAACAAAACAAAACTAAATGGGGAAAGTAAAACATAGAAACTGAAGGGGCATTAAAAAGTATGATATGGTGTCAGCTCAGAAAAGACTATCACAGAGTGGTAATGTTTGAGACAATTCACATGGCAGCTACAAAACTGAAACATCTGAGAACCATAGCTGAGAAGAAGAAAGAGAGGATCAACATAGAAAGTCATTCAAAGGAAAAAGGCAAACATAAATAAGTGGGAAACAAAGCAAAACAGATAGAAAACAAACAGCAAATAAAAGCTCAAAGACAGCAACAAAGCCCTACAAAATAATAATCACCCTAAATGTGAATGAGCTGAAATGATCAATCAAAAGACACAGAGTGGCTGGCTGGATAACAAATTAGGATCCTTAAATAGTATGCCCACAAGAAATACATAGCATATCTAAATACAAACATAAGTTAAAAATGGAGGGCTATGGGAAAATATATCAAAGCAATGGGGATTAAATAGAAACAACAATGAGATACCTCATGCCAGTGAGAATGATCTATATCAAAAGACTAGAAACAAGAGTTGGAGGGTGTGAAGAAAAAGGAACACTCCCATACTGGTGGAGAGAATGTAAATTAGTGCAATTTCTTTGGAAAACAGTATGCAGATTACTCAAAAAAAATGGAATTATCATTTGATCCAGGAATCCTACTTTGAGACATATTTCCAAAGACTACAAAAACACTACTCAGAAAAAACATATTTGCACCACTATGTTCATAGCATAATTCACAATAGCCAAGACATGGAAACAACCTATATGTCTGTCAACAGATACTGGATAAAGAGTCTGTGGTCTAGATACGTAATGGGATTCTATGCAGCTACCAAAAAAGATGAAATTGTACCTTTTGTAACAACATAGATGGAACTGTAGGTGATTATAGATGAATAAGTCAGAGAGATAGAGTAGTACAGAATTTTTCACTCATATACAGAATTAAAAAAACAAAAGAAACACACAGAGAAATCACAACAAAATTCACAGGGCACATTATCCTGGCTACAGGATTTGGTGCGAGACAGGGAAGGGAAAAGGAAAGCAAGGTGTTAAGATGGTGGTGGTGGAGGTCATTGGAACTAGTGGTAGGAGAGGTGAAATACAGGCAGACTGACATGCAAATTTGACATCCCAAAAACCACACAGTAATGTAAATGAAAATTAAAAAATTGTTAAAAATGAAATTTAACGTTGCTACAATATCATCTAATACAATTTCATATTCAAATGTCTCCAATTGTCCCCCAAACATTGTTTGTATCTTTAAACAAATCTAGGATCACAAATTGCATGTGCCTATCATTTTTTAAAGTCTCATTTAGACTAGAACAATCTCTCCATCTTTATTTATCTTTCATGACCAGTGATGTTTTAGATGTCTAATTGTTTCCTAAATATTAAATGCAGGTGAAATCTTTTTGGCAAGAATTCTGCATAAGTGAAACTGTCCTTCCCACTGCATCATATCAGGAGGCAAAATAGTATTCCATTACAGGAGGTGCTAAAATTGAGCATCTGTTTAAAGTGAAGTCCACCAGCTCTCTCCAGTATAAATATCTCCCCCCATTTTTTTAAAGGAAAGGTGCAGGCAGAAATGAAAGTGAGTAGGCAGGCAGACAGGAATTGACAGGGAGGAGGAAGAATTTTCATTTCAATTTTATTTTACTTGTACATCTTGGTTGTTGCCTCACTCTGGTAACTGGGGTCCTTCAGGTGCATGTGGACTGTGCTTGGTCAGAGGCAGTGGATGAAACTGCTACTCCACCAGCGCACACTGTTTTCTCTTTTGAAACTAAGAAATCTGACAGGTGATCTTTTGAAGTTCTATGATTATCTTGTTACCCCCAAACCTCCATCTTATTATTTTCTAGTATCTATTCATAAATAAATAAAATAGTTTGAATTCTGTCACTGCTACATATCTAAGTTGACATTCTTTTGTTAAGAAGAGCTTTTCCTCCTGCATTTTAGATACAGTGTTACTGTGGGGTCATTGATTTCCTTTCATTATAATCCATTACCATAATTATTATGATCCCAGATCATCCTATGTTGGCTAGTGGACATCCTTTCCAGCCCATTCCTGTGTCCTTTTGTTGTGTCCCCATATTTCCTCCAGCTCTAGGCTTGTTGGAATATCCCCTGCCCCATGCCTGCAACCAGTCATTTCCCCACGGTGTGTGGTGGTCTTCGTGGCGGGGGCTAGCAGCCCGTGGTACACAGGGTGCCCCGGCTCATGGGCAGCACTAAAGTGCCTATGTGCCTCCAGTGCTGGGGTGTGATCTGTGGCACCTTTCCTGCCTGAAGAGCGTCCAAAGCCCTATTTCCTGGCCCTACTAGAGATTTCATGAGCCATCCAATACCATTTAATCATTTCTTGTGCATTTAAACAAGCCAGAATGTCTGTTGCTTGTAGCCAAGAATCTTGATAGCTACAAGTACCAAATGATTCACATATAATAAGCCTGAACTCCCTGTTCTCTGGGTGGCAATAGATAATCCAGAGCCTATGTAAAATGTGATATGATAATGACTCATAAGAGCAGGCTTGATAAAAATGAATTTAATAGCACTATTCACTTCCACGGTACTTTAAGCATCATCTTTGATACCTCTGACATGGTTGAAAGATACATTATTTTCCTCATTTGAAAGATGGGAATTTGAAGTAAACATTATAAGAATGTTTGTTAGAACTGAACTGCTTGAAGATTAATGTATACTGAAAATTCAAGTAAAAAAACTAGAAAAATATGCCCATATGCTTTTTTTTCAGTACTCACTTCAAAAAGCCAAATCAACAAAAACATCCAAATGCTATTATACAGAGTTAGAACTATCTTAATTGTCCCTGAGTGATCATTTATCTGCAGAAAGTTTTCTATTGAATTCCTGACAATACACCAGCAATGATGAAATGGACTATACTGATGATACTGAGAATGTAGTAAGAAGAGTCTGAAGTAAAAAGAAATGGGATGTAAATTTCTAAGATGGACCTTCAGAAGAACGAAAAATCCAGTTTACTTAACTTGACTCTCTATGTAAACTCCCCAGGAGAACTCTTGATATTTTCATGTTTTTCTTGGTTCAGTGATTCCCTACCAAGGTAAACTGTCTGGAGGTAATGTGCATTAGGAAATGCTAGTGTATCATTTATTGCTTACAGTGTAACAAATTACTCTACATCTTAAAACAACACATTTACTACCTCACTGTTTCTGTGGGTCAGCAATGTAGCCATGACTTAGTTGGTCCTCTGCTTCAGAGTCTTTCAAAAGACTATAGTCAAGGTGTTGGCACACAGCCTGAAGCATCAGAGAGGGGAGGATTTATTTACCAGCTCACTCTCTGGTTGTTATCAACATTCTGTTCCCTGCTGGAGGTTGGCTGAGGTTGTTCTCAGCTTCTCCCACATGGCCCCTTGCTTTATCAAAATATGCGAGTGAGAACTATTAGCTAGGGAGTCACAATCATTTGTAATCTAGTCATTAAAGTTATATCCTATCTCTTTTGCCACGTTTTATTGGCAGAAGGTAGAGGTTCCAGCCACACTCAAGGGGAGAGGAATGCATAAAAGCATGAACACCAGGAGGCAAGGATCTTTAGAGACCATCTTAGAAGGAAGCCTACCACACTAAGGTAACTGTTCTGAACGGAATTTCAGGGACAGTCCTTCACAAATCAGCTACTTGCAATGGGATGGCAACTAATGTTCAACTTACTGTGATCCAAATTATCGCTGAATCATTTTTCCTTGACTTCCTAAAAACTGAGCAATTTGGGGAAACTGTGATCACCAAACATTTTTGTTGTTTATTTTTGAGAAAGATAGTTCTTAACATTTTAATAAGTCAATCATCGTTTAAAAGACAGTAGTTTGATAAAGAAGATGTGGTACATACATACAATGGAATACTACACAGCCCTTAGAAGAGACTAAATCCTGTCATTTGAATCAACGTGGATGGAATTAGAGGAGATGATGCTAAGTGAAACAAATCAAAAGAAGAAAGACAGATATCAGATGACCTCACTCATAGGTGGACTGTGAACAGACAAAACAAAGGAATAGATGAAACATAACCAGCCCTGAAACATTTGCAACAGAACTGAGGTGAGCAACAGGGAATGGAGTGGTGGGGTGGGGGGGGGGCGGGCACATGGTGGTGGAGCCCACTGGACAATGGAAAAGAACACTAGTGATCTGGTGGAGGGCAGGGTGTGTTGACATATATCTAAGATATGGAGAACCTCTACAGAGGAAATTATTTTAATGTGTAGAATAATTACTACAATAAAAAAAGCCAAAACAACAACAAAAAGACATTAGTTTAGGGACTAAATGTTATTCAGTCAGGGCTGTATGTGCAGGGAGGCAGGAGGATAGACAGATATCCTCTATTTGTTTTTGCAGCATGAGAATATAAAATATTCATCAGCTGAATAGTATTGTCACTGCTCCTTGGGATTTCTTCTCACCATCCCTCCAACACCTGCTCCTTTTTTTCATTTACAGTTTTCCTGTTACCTAGCATTTACTTTTAATTTCCTCTGGTGAAGGGCTTGTACCTCATTAGGAATTTCCTTTACTAGGTAAACTGCTTGTTTTACCCTTTAAAATATTCCATATACTTCTCTTAAATCTGTTTTTTCTTTTCTTATGATTCTATTTTTCTTTAGAGACAAGCCCAACAGTCGTGAGTCATGGAAGATGCCAGAAGGAAAGGAGGCTATGGTCTCTATGAATCTGGAAGAATGCTTAATTTACTTGGTTGAGAAATGAAAGATAGAAGGAATCAATGGCAGGGAATTAAATTCCCCTCATCCTAAGGGGATTGATCTCACTCTGTTACCAGCATGTGAGGGCGAGTGGTTAGTAGTGCTGAGGTGACTGGAGCTGGGAGCCCCACAACACACTGGAGGTGGTGGGAAGCATGGAACCTGGGAAGGAACACCAGGAGCACCAGCAACCACTCCTTAGAAGGCATTTAGGACCCTAGAACTAAAGCCACACTTCCTACTCATCCAGCCAGCACAGGGTAGGGTGTGAAGACTTTAAATGGCTAATGAGAAGAGACTCCAACTATCAAACACTGAAAGTGGGGAAGACAGGGGTCCGGTGGCATGAAAGCGTAACATCCTCTTTGTTCTTAGCAGGGAGTCAATACTGTCGAAAACAGAAACGGTTCAAAATTTCCAACTCAGTCACTCAATATTATTTTAGAATCTGAATTGCAGGGATCTCTTAGCCAAAAATAACTTTTGGTGAGGAGCTATCGATTAGAATTCTTCAGTTTCACTTCCACTGTTTTCTGTAATATTCAAGTAGAAGTAACATTTGAATTAAAATAGCATTTAACTTTTATTTTTATTTCAGCAAAGACACAGTGATTTCTTCAGAGCCTATCTGTACCTGTCTATCTGCTTACTATCTTTTTGCATAAGCCTAGGCAGCTCTCTGGGCTGCTCCTGTGGGTAACTACCTTCCTTACCTTTGTACTTCTCCAAATTATTTGAATTCTTCAAAATAAGCTTGTATTACATAGATAAAAGAAGGCTAATTGTTCTTTAAAGAACAAAAAACATAAATATGGAAAGAGAGGAGGGGAGAGAACATACAAGCAAATATGCCATGGTAAGTGCAAATGTGAACACTTTTAATTTTCTCCTTTATATTTTCTTGTCTGTTTTAAAACATTTCAAAAACAGCTTTGTGTGTTGTCGAGGGCATGGGAGCTTTTGGTCTTTTTCTTCCAAAGGACAATTGTGAAGAGTAGGCCTACTGTGAGGTGAAAGGCTGTAGTATGTTTTCACTTTGCAAAATGATCCCCATAATGAAAGGCTGAGCCAGAGCCTGTGGCAGAGTCAGGATTTAAACCAGTCCCGCGAAATTCCTGAGGGTGTCTCTGGGTAAGTTTCATGAGACAGGGATGCGAATAATGACCTGGTCCCACTTGGTGCTTCTCCTGAGTAGGGGGCTGGCTCCATTTGTTTCCCCTGGAAAGCAGGTGGTCACCCTGGGTGGTAACCCAGGGAAGCTTTGAGAATTTCAGCATGTTGGCTTAGAACTCGGCATATGGATACACTTCTATTTACCTGTGAAAGTACTGTGGCCTTAAGTTTTGTTTTTAGAGTTACCCTTTGAGGTTTACACCCACAAAACTTGAAGATGTTCAGATGTAAGCCCTGTGTAAATTTTAAATATTCCTCTAGTAAAAACTAAGTAAATGTCAACTTAGAAGTTTCTGGTATTGTAACATTTTCTTTGGAGAAATGTTAAGCTTATCATAAAAGAAGGAAAAAAACCTCTCAATGCTGGGCTATTTTTGGAAGGCCACAGAGAGCTGCAAGGGGTTTTCATCTCCAATAGATATTAGCGCATAACCCTAATAGTTTCACACATCACTTTAGTCTGGAAGAATAAATCAGCTAAAATGAAATGAAATGCATCAAACAAATAGAAAATTATTTTGTAATATCCTAGGGCCCAACTAAACAAAGAGCAGACTCATGACAGTAAATGTGCTATACCAATAATTGTCTTGTAACCAATGGTGAGAAAATTGACAATAGCACCAGGAGAGGCCAGCCAGAAACTGGAATGTGTGTTGGAGGCCATCACTGAGGTCTTTCAGTCACAATGCCAGAGCTGGGAGAATCCAGTAATGTGCTAGAAGGTGAGAAGTTGCTTCCACATGTGAATGGAAGGGAAGACTTTGGACAGGCTGTCACTGGGGCAAGGCTGTTTTGGAAATCTTGGATTTCCACGTACTGGACGACGAGTTTCCAAGCAGAAGAATAGCTGTTATTCCTACTTGGTGGAGGAAACTCCTTGTGGCAATCCAGAAACAATTTTGAGAAACTCAGTCTTAGGTCGAAATGCATTAAAATTTAGTTGATGCAGAACCTAGTTGCATGGCTCTGGGGGTGTCCTACCCATGATTGCTTAGGAACATTCTGGCTCCGCAGGTCTTGTTAGTTTGCGGAAAGCAAAGGCTGATACCAGCTACTTGGTCTTTGTAAAAGGGTCACTCAACGGATCGGAAAGGAAAATTTCCATCTTGTTATAAAGTGACATCAGTGTCCCCTGGCCTCCCAACCCCAGAACTAAAGTCTGGAGCAAGACAAAGCGGTAAGGCTACTCTTAGTGGAACATCAGTCATGGTAAGCAGCAGGTACAATGCGGCGTGTAACACGTCACTAGCGGTATGTGTCCTGAGCAGTGAGAAACTTAATCTTTTTGGAAGTTCATTTTACATTTTCTCATACCACAAAGTAAATGGTGCTAATCCAAATGTACAGTGATGTTCCCCGTTCCCGTCTAACTCAGCCTGCTTAAACTGACAACCAGATTGGTGTTTCATCTAACGGGTAATCCAAGTAAGCTCGTTAATGATGGCCACGAGCAACCGCAGGACTTGAAGCTTTCAAAGCTTTTATTTCTTTTATCAGAACATACCCAGGCGAATTGTTCACAATATGTTCAGAATGAGTAAATGAATTCAGTAAAGTTGCAGGATACAAAATCAATAGTTGCATTTCTATACACCAATAATGATTAATGCAAAAAAAAAAAAAAAAACAAAATTCAGAAGATTTTCACTTATGATAGCATCAAAAATAAAAAAAAATACTTAGGGATCAAATTAAGCAAGATGGGGAAAGGCTACTTCTACAATAAAACCACAAAAACACTGTTGAATAAAAGAAAACACAAGCAAATGGAAAGAGATCTTGTGTTTATGAATCAGAAGACTTAATATTGTTAAAATATCCATAATTCCTAAAGCCAACTACAGATTGAATACAACTGCTTCCAAAACCCCCAAGATATTTTTTTGGTAGAAACAGAAAATTCTATCCTAAAATTTATATGAAATCTCAATGGATTCCAAATAGTCAAAGTAATCTTGGGGGGAAAAAAACAAAACCCAAAACCAAGGTTGGAGGACTCATACACCCTGAGTCTAAGGCTTGGCATAAAGATAGACAGAGGGATGATTGGAATACAATATGGAGGCCAAAAGTAAGCCCTTTCATATACGATCAAATGATTTTTGACAAGGATGCAAAAACCATTCATTAAGGAATGGACAGCATTTTCAACAAATGGTACTGAGGAAACTGGATATTCACATGCGAAAGAATGAAGCTCATCCCTTGCTTTATATTATATACAGAAATAACTCAAAATGAATCAAACACCTAAATGCGAGTGCTAAAACTCTTAGACTAAAACATTAGGGCAACATCTTAATAATTTCAGATTTGGCAGTGATTTCTTAGATGTGATACAAAAGCACAGGTAACAGATGGAAAAATAAATTGGACTTCATCCAAATAAAAAATTCTGTGTATCAAAGGACACTCACTGTTAACAGAATGACAAGTCAACTCACAGACTGGGAGGAACATTTGCTAATTACTTATATGATGAGGGATTGATATTCAGAAAACATGAAGAACCCCTGCAACTTAACAAAAAAAAAAAATCAAATAACCTAATTCACAAATGGGGAAAACTGCTTGAATAGATATTTGCCAAAGGAGATATACGAATGGCCAATAAGCTCATGAAAAGATGCTCACCACCACCAAGTATTAAGGAAATGCAAATAAAAAACACAATAAGATACCACTCCACATTCATTAGGATGGCTATTACGCCCCACCCACCAAAAAAAAAAAATACAAAAACCCAGAAAAGAACAAGTGTGGACAAGGATGTGGAGAAACTGAAATCTTTGTGGAAAATAGTATGACAGCTCTTAAAAAAATATAGAATGACCATGTGATCCAGCGATTCCTCTTCTCGGTACATACAGAAAAGTGCTCAAAGTAGAAACCTGAAAAGAGGCATCTGCACAGCCATGTTCATAGCAGCATTATTCACAACAGCCAACAGGGCTATGAATGGAGGACCATGGCATATACACACAATGGAATAGCATTCATCCTTAAAAAGGAAGGAAATTCTAACAGACATTACAACACGGATGAACCTGAAAGACATTAGTGCAAGTGAAATAAGCCAGACAGAAAAGGACAAATATTACATGATTCTGCTTATATGAGGTACCTGGAACTGTCAAATTCCTGGAGAATGAAAGAACAATGCTTGGCAGGGGCTGGCAGAAGGAGAAACAAGATCTTACTGTTTAATAGGCATAGAATTTCAGGTTGAGATGAGAAACTAGTTCTGGAGGAGGAGGGTAGAAATAGTTGCATAATATGAATGAACTTAATGCCTCTGAATTGTTCACCTAGAAATGGTTATTATGATAAATGTTATAATATTTATACTTTCACACACACACACCAGGGTTAGGTCTTGCCAGACAAAACTGCCCAGGGAAGAGAAAGCTGAAGTGCTCTGAATGATGAAATGCCATATATTTTGAGTTTCTGGGACCATTTTGGGAGAGGAGGAGGCAGGGCAGAAGACAAAAAGAAAAGAGCGCCAGCAACATGGCATAGTGACCCCTAGGGATGAGATGACAGGTAGCCTAGTTTTAAAAACAGGAAAGCTGAGGGTTCTATCTGCTACTCCAATCATTGCTGCTTCTCTGTGCTTGTTCTATCCAAGTCTTCAGACAAAGGTGATTTTTTCAGCTCCTCACAGGTTGTATGTGGGACCATGGGGGAGAAAAAAGCCTTAGGATGGGCGAGTGCAGAGTGGAAAGCAGGGAACCCCAAGGAGGAAAACATAAATGAGATGGAGGCATCAGCCAGAGCAGGAATTGGAAAATATTGGGGTGATATAGGGTTTTCCTGCCTGCTGAAGGAAGCTGGAGGGTGTGGGGCCAGATAGGTGGCTGAGGCGTGGGTGATGTTTAGGGACCCCTGGGAGCAATGGTGAGTGGCCCTTCCACACTGCGCAGGCTCTGGAAACACTCCTCTTGACTCTGTTCCTCATATTCTGGAGGCAACACATTTTTTGTAGATGACAAAATGGAGCAGGTCTGGCTGCATTAGTGGGAAATGTCTGCTGCCTGGAGTTCAAGCTGACTTAGAGAACACTGCTTAGAGAACAGTCGCTAGTTTAATGAACGTTACATAGCGAACTTTTAGTAGATTCTTTTATAGACTCCTTAACAAATGGACAAAGGCCACAAGAGGTTAAGACTGCTAAGATCAGAATGCCTTTGAGAAGATTATAATCAGTGGGGAGAAAACTGCCCAGTAAGTTCCCTCCATGGGCAAGATGTGAAGAAATCTCCCTGTTAGTCACTGACTGGCATCAGAAAGGCGTTCTGAAAACAGCGGAAGTAACTGGCACAGTTGCCTTGTGGGGCATGTGTCAGATGCAGGCAAACCTCACAAAGAGTTTAATCTCTCTCTCTCTGTGCCTTTGTCTACCTGTCTCCCCTGCCCCCTCCTGTCTCTCTCTGTCTCCTCGTGTCTCTGAGTGTTGGTTAAAAAATGTGAAAGCATTAGAAGTCCCGGGCTCTACAACTACTTAAACAAACGTGGGTGCTTGGAGAAACTTAACCATGTCCCAGAGTTGCTCCATGACTTCATATCTGGTTGTGCTCAGATGACATATCTGAGGTACTTTCCATTGTATGATTTAGTTTGTACAATGCAGCCACTTTTTAAAGCCAGGTAAGAAACTCCAATGTCGACTTCAGAACGTTGTTTTGTCTTTCTGAAGCAGGTCTAACCATCAAAAGTCATGAGTCCAATGGTCTGTACATGTCTATACGGGAACGTCAGCTGGCCCTCTGGGGTCAGATACTAAGAGGCAACGCACTTCTTTGTGGGCTGTGCACCTAGTACACACGTGGCAGGCCCTTATGGCCGCTCCACCTTCCTCTGGGGAACCCATCAGCCAGCCCTGGTCTGGATCTCAGCAACAGTGGGAGCTGCCAATGGATTCTTCTACTTGGATAACTGATGGTCTAATGAGACAGGAGTGGCAAAGATCTCATAAGAACCACCAAGAAGGTAGCATTTTCTTCACAACTAGATGACACAGTGACACACTAAACATGACTCCAAGACACCAGTGAGGCTTAAGGTCAGGGCCTCTGACTTATTTACTCATCATTACATCCTCAGTTCCTAACACATCTTTGGACCACAACATAGTCTCAAATTACTTAATTACGTTGTGGTCACTGCCATACATACCTGGGTGTTCCCAATAGCCGAGGTGTGCGGTAGGTGCTACCATCTAGGTTTGTGGAGTTACACTCTATGACATTCGTATAATGACAAAATTACCTCACAATGCTTTTCTCAGAAGGTGTGACACACATCTGTAAAAACGTTTTTGAATGGACAAATTGAATTTCTACCTGAGTGGTTCATGAACTTGAGAGCAGTGCTGTCCAACCTAATCATATGTCAGAATCCCCTGGAGGAGTGACAGCACAGACGGCTCGGCCCTACCCTAGAGTTTCTGATTCCACAGTCTGGGGCTGTGCTGGAGAATCTGCATCGCTAGTAGGTTTCCCAGAAGATCATTGTTAGCTGACCACATTGTGAGCAGCACGGTTTTAGAGTGAGAGAGAGACACTCAGGGTGCTTGGCTAAAAAGGTTCACCCCAATGGCTTTGTGCCTGGGCAGTGTGGGGTATGACCTAGGCTCTCGCAGTTATAACAAACTCTATAGATTCTGGTTGTGGGGGTCTCCAGCACAAAGTCAGAGCCATGGAGGGTTCACCTCTCTCTTAGGGAGAGTGAGTCACCGACTACCCTTTGGAAACCAAGTCAAGTTCAAAGTTCAGTGGCGGACAATCCCTGGCAAGTCATGTGCTTCTTTGAACATGGATGAAAATGGGCCCCGGAGAGTGAGCTGTCATAGCGTGAAGAGATGGACACGAGGCCATGCTGTGTAGGAAGGAAAGAAATAATGAAGGAGAGCAGCAAGTCACACTGTCAAACTCTGGGAGGTGTGGCTGGAAGCCGGGGCTGGGTAGGGTAGTGGGCAGCAGCCAGCCTGAGTCATGGGGCATGTTACCGAAGAACCTCATGAATCCTAGAGAATAAAGATCTCGGGTAGGGCTCACACTTAAATGGCACCTACAGATGGGATGGAAGGGACCAGTGACTTCAAACTGTGCTGGGTTGGATTTCAATGGGTGCTAGAATTCACCCAGGTCTCTGAAAGGGCCCTGGGAGCACAGAGGGTGGAGGTGTGGATGCCCAGCCTGGGCAGCGTCAGGCCACCGTGACTTCCAAACCCCACTGGGCCACTTGGCACACTCACCAGTCCACACAGCATATCTGCTGTGTTCTACACACATCTGTAAGTGAATGGTCAATGGCCCTTTGGGGACATAGTATGTGCCACCATCTTCTGAGAAACCCACCAAGTGTGTGTCTTGCACTGGGTTCCCCAGAGGTAGGGGTGCTTTCTGAGATGCAGGTTCCTTTGAGAGTCACTTGTTAGGAAGTGTTCCCAGAAAGGAGAGGTGGGGGTCACAATGTGAGGCTGCGAAGGGAAGAAAGTCAAGCAAGTGTAGGATACCAAGCAGAGTCCTGCATGAGGTGACTTGGTCTCAATCACAAATGGGGGCAGCTGGAAAGGGAGCTGCCACCCCACCCATCAATCATTGGTCAGGGTGGCCGCTGGAAGACAGGAATTTGCAGGCACTTTTGCTTCTACTCAGGTGCACAGGCTGGGGGTGGGACATCTGCCCACAAAGGGATGCAACACTGGCTTCTGGGAGCAAAAGCCCCTGGGACCAGTGTGCATGGGTGGGCTTTGACAACGTATGCTAAACCATGCCACCTTGAAAAAGTTCCCAAGGACCCCCAAGCCTCAGGTAACTCTTCTTATGGCCTGGCAACCTTCAACTTCTTGTTTTCTTGCAAGGCTTGAAATTGCTAGAAGGTTCTCAATCATGCTATAGCCAAACTCCTCCTTGTAACTTCCATTCACTGGGCCCTGGGTCTGTCCTCTGTGGCCATGAGACCACCTCTGTCCCTCTTGCCCTTCAGATTGAAAATAGTGATCACTTAAATGCCAGAAGGTTCTTTTCTCCTCTCCTAAATGCCCCAGCTCCTTTGCCTGCTCTCTCATGAGAAAGAATGCTTCCAGACCCCCTCCTTCTGCCTGGTCGCTTTGTGTGTTCTCTGATTCATCCAGCAGACTATTACAATGTGACGTCCGGGTTATAGGAACATTTGGACTTCCGTATTCAATCATGTGGTGCTTGGGAAAACATGTTGGTTACCACATCATCATCTGCTTTAGACACCTGCTGTTAAACCCTCAGCTTTAAGGGTAAGGAAGGGTGGACTAGCCCACAATCTACTGCTGATAAAATGACCTGTCATAGGATGAGGGGCAGAGGCACTGCTTTTTCCTGTCTGGGTCTCTGACCTCTGACTTTTAGGCATGAGTGGGCTTCCTTTCTTTTGCAAAAAATGGTGACATCACATTGAGAGCAAGTTGTTACTGAGAATAGTGAATTCAGGCCGTGGCAGAAATGATTAACAACCCTCTATTACAGTGGTTCTCATGCCTTCAAGAGCATCCGCATCACTGGGAAAGGACTGTGACAGACAGCACATGACAGGGCCCCACACCTGGCTTCTGAGGTGGAGCAGAGCATTTTCATTTCTTAACAGGTTCCCAGGGGACGCTGCAGGAGGCCCACAGAGAACCACTGCTCTATTACATTTCCTGGCTGCCTGGGCTTCTGCTCTTATGAGTTTTCAGAAAGAAAAACTCATATCTATTGCAGGGACTTGTGCCAGGAGCAGTCATATATATAATGGAATTTTATTTTAACAGGGTGGTGAGTGTAGCCAGTATTCTCCTGTTCAAAATAATAAAATGACACTCGATGAATTTACATCACTTAAAGTCCACAGGGGGCAGACCAGGAATTGGAACCCAGGTCTCTCTGACTCCAAAGTCTCTCTGACCCCCATACCATTTCTTGAGCTATCAATGCCCAAATTGCTCATGATTAAAAGAAAGACAGATTCTGCCCCTTGAAATTCGTTTTCTTGAATTGCAAAGTAAGAGTACATTTCACATAGACAAAAATTGGTCTTGGAAGAAGATGAAGATAACACTGGATTTTTCCCCTCTACCACATGCCTATTACTGTTTTGTTATCATGTTTCACAATAAGCTTAGTTAATGTGTCGATTTCTAATAATAGGCTCTCCATGGAGACTGCCAGAAGCCATGTGTTGGAAGGAAGCATGAAGGGATTCAGAGGAACCAGTAATAATAGATGATAAAGAGTTGACCTGCCAAAAATTGTACCCTAAATATCGAACGGGCACATTTTCGAGTTTGTGGATTTAAAAGAAGTCATTATTATACAATGTAATTATTATACAAAGTCTGGTTCTTCCTCAAATGTACATCACATGGCACGCCCTGGTGAAGCAGCGGTTGGGTCAATCGCCTCTGAAGGATGCAGGCCACATACCCTTGGATTTGAGTTTGGGGACTGGGGGAAACGACCAGTGTGAACAACTAAATGAAAAGTAAATGGAGTGCTTCTTCCTCCTCTCTCTCTTCCTGCCTGCTTGCCTACTACTGCCTTCATTCCAGCCTCTCCCTTTCCTTTAAAAAAAGTACATCACAATGGATGAACACTGAAAACATAATATTATGTGAAAGAAGTCAGTCACAAAAGACCACCTACTGTCTGATCCCATTTACAGGAAACATTCAGAATCTACGGAGAAAAAAGGCAGATTAGTGCTTGCTTAAGGCTTGGGGGCTGGTGGCATAAGGAAGTGATAGTTAAAGGGGACGGGTTTCTCTTTGAGGTGACACATATGTTCCAAAATTGAGACTCTGGTGAAGACTGTACAACTCTATAAATATGCAAAGAACCACTGAATCATACATTTTAAATGGGGGAATTATATGGCATATGGATTATACTCAAAAGAGCTGCTACTAAAAATAAGCACATTGTATTTGCAAACAAATTTTAAGTGCCCGTTACAGAAGGCTATTTGTAGTTTGGATTTTTTCAACATAGGTAGTTATTTCACAAGTGAGAGCTAAGGAATTTAGGTTTAGCCAGATAGGGCCAACTCACGGAGGGTGGAATGCCACGGCCCATCAGCAGCGCCACCGTGATGTGGGAAGTGAGGTGGGTACTTGGAGGACTAGGTTCTGTCACAGGAGGTACAGGTGTATGTATGTGTGTAATATGGCAGGGATCATTGATAACAGCTCACAGTACTGACAAGGTGCAGGGGTTCAGGGCCAACTAGAGAGTCCTAGCAGACATACTGGAGTGCATAGCTGGGCCTCCAGCACAATCTAGCCATACAAACTGGAGCACGGAGGAGATGTTCAGGCATCTGGAGCCCTGTGTTCAGGTAAACGGAGTAGCAGCACATCGGACTAGATGCTGAGAGCCCTGTGGGGTGGGTGTGGGTACAGGACTCGGGCTTCAGGGTAGCACTGGGCTGCGCCGGAGGCTGGAAAAGGTGATTCAACTTTCTCAGAGGAGTAAACTTAGATTACCCAGTCAGGGGCCACCCACGGTCATCCACTTGATTTCTAGGCATATAAGCACCCCAGGATGTGTCTTTAATCCAGCTGTGTGAAGGGAAGAGAAACAAGCAGGGAGAAAGAATTCTCCCTGTCAAGTTCCTTTTAACTTTGCTTTCTCCTCCCACTAATGGTGCCATCCCTGTGTCTGTTCAACACAACATTACTTATGCCAAAGGCAGTGGAAAGAGCTGAAGGCTGACCAAGAAACAGTCCCTGCTCTCAAGGAGTTCATGGCCTAAAGGGGCGGGACAACTCACAAGCACATCATTTTCAGCATAAAGATCCCATCCAATGTGTTCGGGTTAGGTTTAAAGGCCTGCTTCTAGGGAACCCAGCTTATGATACACACCTACCACAGTAACTTGAAAAAGTATTCACTGAAATGTTACTTAGCATTCTTAATATTACACAGAAATTAAAATATGATACTTTCCGTAAACATTACTCATAGGCCAGAATGATCATATATGGATTGACAGCTAAATTTTCTAAATAAGACCTTGAAAGCACATCTAATAGGAACATTTCTTCAGTGAATGCAGTTCATCATACCCTCAAAGGCAAATTATGTAAAGGTGGAATTATGGGCCAGCAACGAACAGTTTCTTGTTATATAAAACTGGATGTTTGATACTAGAGTCTCCAATAGCATATTTATTCTCAGGTGTGACATTCTGGAATAAATATGAATGGTGGCGATGGACAGATCCAATGGGATCTGATCCATTTTCAGGGTTAAAACATGCTGTTTGAGAACCGGCATTCAAAGTTTATCACTCTGAAATGTGGTTGACATTTGTGATGCACTATTTTATTTTTATCGTACACCAGGTCACATAATATAGTGGGGAGGGAGCCCTGGTCCAGACTCTGTAACTCAATATCCAAGTCACCCGTCTAGACACATTGTACTGTCTCTGGGGCTTGTTTGTCACATTTCTTCAAAAAGAAAAACAAGAAATTACAGAGAAAAGGAAGAGGGTTTTGGCTAAATTATCTCAAATATCCCTTTGAGCAACATCCTGTTAGGTTTAGTAAAAGCCAATTAATTTCAACATGTGGATCTGTGCAAAGTGAACCGAATGAGTATTTTATTTTTGAACTAAGAGTTTTAGTACTTAAAAAAACTACAACCAGCATCCCTCCTCTGAACCAATCTGTAGCACTAACATTAGGACTTTAAATTGGAATATTTTTAGCCTCTGAAATTTCAGCAAGCCCTTAACCTGAGCTCCTGCCTGCATTTTGTAACTTGGCTAAGTCATAAAGCAGTTCCATCTTTGACAAGAAAGCAAAAATCAGTTTACTAATATTTTTATGCACTTCAAGAATTGCTTCTAACTGGAGACCTTTTAAGTACTGATGGCATACTAGGCAGAAAATGACAGAATTTTATCCTTCCTTGAACTTTCTCCCCTATCAAATCTAACCCCAACAATCAGAAGTGTAAGTTATTTCAGATGTCCTCAAAAGGTTCACTTAACAGAATGTTGAAGGGGTTTCACTGGAAAACAAAAAAAAAAATCAATCCTAGATGCAAGCAAAATACACTGAAGCCTCCAAATTGGCTAGAACAGTCATTTAGTTATTTAAGAGCAGGATGGAGGGAGATGGAGAAATGATTTCCTAACGTCTCAGGATTGGGTGGTTTTTACTCATCATTTTGGAGCTGGGTGCTGCTTATAAAGATACTTTGTATCTTTATAAGGAAGGAGGGGCCTTCGGAAACTCCAGCGGCAATGGAATTCTGTAAGCTTGCTGCCCATGATCTCTGCAGGGCACTGAGGATGCAGCAGGCAGTAATTAGATCAGAACCTGGAAAGTCTGGGAGTTTGGAAACTGGCACGACTTAATTTCTTCAAGAAGGGATCACTCAAAGGCAGAATACCCAAGTTACCTTAAATTTCTTTGTCCATTTTGCCAAGGGATGGGCCAGGGCAGAGTCCAAGAACAGGAAGGGAAAACTCAGCTTGGGTCAGGGAACAGAGGTGGGAACAAATTCCCTGAAAGCGGAATGTGAAACAAGCCGGTTTTGGAGACTAGAGGCTGCCTCGGAAGGCGCAGAGTAGGCCCAGCATCTCCAAGGGTGAGTCCAGGCGAGGGGCGTACTCCGGAGCGAGGCTGGCCCGGAGCCCGGCTTCCCGGGCGTAGTTCCCGCCAGTGGCTCCTCTGCGCACAGCGGTCCACTGGGTGTCAGCGCGCAAAATCGCCGCTTAATCCCCGCTCCCGCCGGATTAATCAGGGCCTCCTCAAAGCAGAAAGTTGAGAGCCAGGGGCCTCTTTCCCAGGCGCAGGGCACCGAGGGTCGCCCAGCCGGGGGCCTTTCCCTGGACGCTGCACGACACAGGGTCCCTGGAAACTCGCGCCTCTCCAGTGAGCCTACTGCCGCCGCTCCCCTAGCCAGGTTCTCGAGCACGCCTGGTGACCGGCGGCCCTTCGGGTCACCAGGGTCAGATTCGAGGCCCCGGCCGCTTCCTCCTGCGCCGGCCCCCGGTTCACGGTCAGCAGCAGCAGGGCGGGGCGGGGCGCGCCCGGGAGGCCGAGGCGGCGCGCTATTCCTGTCGCTGTGAGCTACCGGCAAGTTATGTGCGGCGCCCAATCATGCTTCCGACCCGCCGTGCTGACCCGCGCCCTCCCCTCCCTAATCCCCCAGGCTTTGATTTGATCCTCCGCGCGGAACAAGTTCACCCTCACCCCCGCCCGGTAGGCAGTCGTCCCCGGCCAAGCGGGTGCCCGCAGGACCCGTCCTCCTCGTCCACCCCCGGGAGGTCAGCGAGCTCTCCCCGCACTCTTGGGACGCCCCGAGCCGGGGCACATCTGCGCATCGGTGCCCTCGGAGATCCAACACCCCCGGAGTCAGGCCACCGGCAGCTCGGCCCTTCCAGGTGATGGTGCGCGGCCACTGCGGCCCCTGGCGCGCAGGTGTGGGCTCTCCAAACTGGGCCTGGGAGGGAGCTTTGGGCAACGCGCTGGCAGCCTCAGCAGCCGCTGAAACCAACCCCTGCACCCCCCGCAAGACTCCAAACTCTGTACCCCTCACTACTAGGGCCTCCTGGAAACCGTGTCCCGAAAGGATTTGCTGAGAGGTGCACGGGGCTGTCTGCGGACCCGGATGAAGGAGCCCTGCACTTTCAACTGAGTAGGCAAACATGGGCGCCTGCTAGGGGCCCTGTGGCTGGCGCGGGGTGCCCGGGATGCCCCCGGCCGCGCCCGGCCGGCCCCAGCCCCGGCCTGGCCGCTTCCCGCCCTGGGCATCATGAGTTACTTCCTGTCTTACTGCAAAGCCCACGGCGGCGCGCTGCTCACCGGCTACCAGGCCCTGCGCGCCGAGGGCTTCTTGTGCGACGTGACGCTGAAAGTCGAGGGCAGCGAGTTCCCCGCGCACCGGTCGCTGCTGGCGTGCTCCAGCGACTACTTCAGGGCCCTCTTCAAGAGCCACACCCAGGAATCCCGGGAGCGCGTGATCCACCTGCACGTGCCATCGGTGGCTGGCCTACAGCGCCTGCTGGATTTTATCTACACCGCCTGGCTGCCACTCTCCATGGACACCGTGGAGGACACGCTGGAGGCCGCCAGCTACCTGCAGGTCTCCGAGGCCCTGGGGCTGTGCGGTCGCTACCTGGAGCGCCAGCTGGCCCCGGAGAACTGCTGCTTCGCGGCTAACGTGGCGGCGCGCTTCGGCCTCGCGCACACGCTGGGCGCGGCCGAGCGCTGCATCGTGCGTCACCTGCGGGAGCTGCTGGCGCGGGGCGCGGGCCCGGCGGGGCTGCTGGAACTCAACCCCGCGTCGCTGAGGGCCGTGTTGGGTGCCTCCGACGTGGCGCGGGTGTCCGAGACCTGGCTGCTGGGCCTGGCGCTGGCCTGGCTGCGCCAGGAGCCGGAAGCCGAACGCCTGGCCCACTGCACCCGGATGCTCGAGCGTGTCCGCTTCGGCCTCGTGCCCGCCCACGTGCTGCGGCGCGTGTACTCGGGCTCCGGCCTCGTGCTGCCCGCCCGTATCAAGGGCCTCATCATCCAGGCCCTTAACTACCACACGGCGCCCTCCCGCCAGCCACTCGTGCAGGGCGAGCAGACCAGCGTCAGGAGCCCGCAAACCCGCATTCTGTTGGTCGGAGGGTGCAGGGCACGGGAGGCGGTGACCGAAGAGGTCGTAGCCCCTCGGCAGGTGGCCGGGGGCAGAGGTGCTGCCGCTGCCGCCGCACCTGTGGAAGAGGAGGAGGAGGAGGAGGAGGAGGAAGTGGAGGAGGAAGAGGAGCGGTTGGAGCTCACCCAGGATGTGGTGTCCTTCGACGTGTACAACCATCAATGGCGCAGTCTCACGCAACTGCCGTCAGCACTGCTGGGCCACTGCGTGTGCGTCACCGGCAATTTCCTCTTTGTCCTGGGCGGGGAGAGTCCTGAAAGCACCGCCTCCTTTCGCCTGGACGACGGCCCTCCAGCGGTCACGGCCCAAGTGCACCGTTATGACCCGCGCTTCCACGCTTGGACGGCAGTGCCGGCTCTGCGGGAAGCGCGGGCCCACTTCTGGTGCGGCGCGGTCGGGGAGGGGCTCCTGGCCGTCGGGGGCCTGGGCACGGGCGGCGAGACGCTAGCCTCGGTGGAGATGTATGACTTGCGCCGGGACCGCTGGACTGCGGGAGGGGCACTGCCGCGGGGCCTGCACGGCCATGCAGGGGTCGTCGGGGACCGTGGCATTGTCTACATCTCTGGGGGCAAGGCTGGGAGAGGCGAGGATGGCGCCAGCAGCCTCCGGGACGTGTATGCCCTGGGACCTGGGGAGCGGGAATGGAGCAAGAGGGCGCCCATGGGCACCGCCCGCTTTGGGCACCACATGGCAGCTCTACGTGGCGGGGTGTTCGTCTTCCTGGGGCGCTACGAGCCCTTCTCTGAGATAGAGCGCTATGACCCTGGCACGGACCAGTGGACTCGGCTGCGGCCACTCCCTTACGATCGCTTCTGCTATGGGCTGGCCACAGTGGAGGAGACGGTGCTGTTGCTGGGCGGTGTCAAATGGAGGAGCTCGCGTCAAGTGCCAACCCGCAATGTCGTGGGTTATGACCTCGACCTGGACCGCTGGGAGGATATTGGCTGCGTGCTGCCTTGGGCCTGGAGCGGCCTACAGTGCGCGGTGCTGCAGTTGGCAGAGGGTGGGGACGAGGAGAGGGAGCAAGAGCTGGAAGAGGTGCCAGATTTGGTGCTGGATTTACTGCGTTAATGCAGGCTCCTCCCGGTGACAAGGAAAAAGTCAAAAGTTGCTCTTGAGCAGACTTACAGAGCAAGAAACACGTGGGCTATTCCTGTGTCTGGGAGTCGGGGGAGCAGAGTGGCTTTTGCGTTAAGGAGGCAAACAAGGGCTTGGCCAAAAAAGAGGGACATTTCCCCTTAGGCTGAGAATGGGAGCCAGGCGAGGTCGAACAGAAGGAAATATGAGTCAGCCTCAGCGAACCTGGGCTTTTTTAGAAAGACTCATGCTGGGCTAGAGATGGATTTTAGAAAATAAAACATGACCCTATTTTCCCACTTAGAGTTAAAGTGTTTCCCTAGGTGCTAAATAGTGATTCTTTTTGTACCAAACAAAAAGGCCGGAAAAAAAAAAAAAAAAAAAGTGCCACAAGAAGTAATATAGAAAACGCAGAAAATTGTTGGCTATAAAGGATGTAATAAATAGTCCTGGACAGCGGCATTATCTGAATAGCGAAGGTAAAGTGCCTTGGTCAAATAGCATCTATCACTAAGGAGAGCCGCGGTTATAATTCTGCTCTGATGACTTAGTAATGCATATGGAACTGAGGAAGAAGTCTCTAAGAGGGGAGAAAGTATCCTAGGTTAAATTTTTCTGTCTCCTTCATCCTTAGCCCTAGTCTGCTTTTAGCCTGGTTTTAGGCAGCTCTTGGGTTTTCAGTTTTATTTCAGCAACCTGCAGGCACAGTAGTCTGGCTCCTCTGGCTAAACAGAACTTGTAACAAAAACCTGTTTCTTTCATCCACTTTAAAGGTTCATCCCACAGATGAACTGCAGGTTCGTTCTGTAGATTATGTCTGCAAAAACCAAAATTAACTTATATATTTGGATGTTCCCCCCCAACCCCACTTACCAAAATAATCACGGAGGACAAAAAAAAAGGGAAATTTTAAAGTTCAGGTTCAGTAAATGGGACACCAGCTTGATTTTGCAGGGTTTCAGTAAACATACATGTATACACCCAAAAGGTATTGCTTTGCTTGTATGGCCAGTGGGGAGACCTGGGGTGGGTGGAGGGGAGTCGGTGGCTGTGTGATTATTTCACAGAGAAATGTGGTGAGGACTGTGCATGAATAAAGTAGGTGCCTTATAAGGATTCATTAAGAGCTGAATTTATTTGACTTTAGTTTACAGTGCTGCCTCTCTCCTAGATTTGCAACTAATGCAATAAAATGTACAGATACATTGTGTTAAAAGATCTCTTTCATGCTAGGCTAGCCACGAGTCTTTTAAAAGTCATTAGCTTACTTTTTACCATTTAAAACAACAGAGCTGACATTACAAAAGTAAAAGCTGCTTAGCGACACAGCTAGTCTTCCCATCCCAGCTCGCTGTTTACAGGGCACAATCTGCCCACTGTATCCATGAGACATCCATCAGGTACAGATATTTTTAAGTGAATGTACACATTTGGTCTAGTACACATCAACACGTCTAAACACTTGTAACAAGCACACTTCATTTTAGGACAAGAGGTTTTTGTTTTATGGTTTTTTTTACATATACAAAATCCCACAAATTTAATGTGTGTCAATATCCATGCAATAAGTAAATGTTTTTACAAATAGGTTTCTTTTTTAAATGATAAAAATATTACACAGGACCCAAAATTCCATACAAACATTAATACATGATTTCTCATCTATTTTGACTAAATATAGGATTACTGAAAATGTGCTGTAGAAAGGCCACTCTCCTGTACAGTTGTGCAAAGTCTGCAAAACGATAGTGATGCAATGGTGGTTCAAAGCAAAGAAAAAGATCCCCGCTGTGGAGTTTTTACTTTCTCCTCTACAGCAAAAATACTCACTGGCATAAATCTGAACTCTTAGAGATGAGAGTACATTCACTGAGCTGTACAGGCAACAGTATAAAGCTGTTTAGAAGCAGATTTTAGGATATAGAATAGTAAAGGAGGGTCCTTTCCTCCTCCTAAAAAAAAACAACAGCAAATTGTGACTTGTACAATATGCAGCCAGACACTAAAAAGCAGCACAGTCATCATGCTGTGATCACTTTCAAAAACGAGAAGCTTATAAATGGAAATATATGAAGAGGGCTTTTTCATAGACTTCATCCACTCTAGAGAACAATTCATGAAGCTAGGAAAAACCTCTATAAACTGTTTCTCTCATATAATTCAATGCAACAGATCTCTGAATGACCATCATCCTCTTGCTCCTCAGGAGAGAGGTACATCTTTATCTTTCAGCATTGTTTTCTATAACACACATCAGCATGAAATTAAACATTTTACTTCGCTGCTGGAAGTATAATTATGTAAGTTTAATTAATGGACTAGGGTGAAAATTGGAAACTAACTGGAACGTTGGTTCATTTCAGTTTATCCTTGTCGTTTTTAAAGAATTTGAGTTTAAAAATAAAGTTTGGGCTGAAATTATATATATATATATATATATATATATATATATGTATGTATGTATGTGTATATATATGTGTGTGTGTATGTGTATATACATATACATATATATATATATATATCCGTTAGCTGCCTTTCTGGGTGAGTTAAGTATGTTTTAAAAAATTCATTCTCAAATTCCTCTGTACACAATCAGCATTTCATCACTACAAAAATAAAGGAAGATTTAAACCAAGAAAATAAAGCAGCTCTATCTTCAATTTTGGTCTTAGTTACAAAAACATCTTACAAAGCTTTGCCCTGATACACCATTAAGTGTCCCCATTAAGATTTGGAATAGTACTTCCATTAACCAGCTTTCACAAGTTAATAGACTATTAAGACGAATATTAGATACCTGAACTTTTCTTATGTTGATGCTCTTCTATTTTGCTCAACTCTTGTATGTGCATCTACATTTCACAAAAATAAAACTACAGCATTAAACTTTGTGCAATGTTTAAGAAAATTCTTAGGCCATTTTAATAAATATAAAAAAGGTTTAAATTCTTTCCCACCCACAAGGATGTCTGCACCTGAAAAAATGTGATTTATTTTTGTATTCTTGTTTATATAAAATTAACTTAAAGGGAGAAAAGATGACCTTAGAAAACTGCCTTTTTGTGGTTTTACTACTTGAAGACACCTGTCTTCATAATTGTTTGCAAAAGTTAACTTTAAGTCATTAAAGACAGTTGATTTTGCACATGGTAAACATAAGCTGAGCACTAGTTGCATATAAAATATACAAATGCTCATTAAAGACAGTGGTATCGTGACCATATATGGTTTGTTTCATATAGTTTGGCAACATTAAATATAGCTTGTCAAAGTGTCCCACACAATGATATATAAAAACTACCTTATATACTTGTTCAAAGTACCGGAAGGTACCAGATGGCCTGAGGGCAGAGTACACTTACACATGCGTTTCAATGTATGAATGAGTGTGCGTCAGAGAAGAAGTGATTACATCTACTTCAGAAGAAATACTTAATGGGTCATTTGAGGTGGTATTTTGACAGATATCCAAGAAAAGATCGAGGTACATCTGCTTCCATTGTTGAAACTCTTTAGATGTCAAGTCTGGATTGTCTAGGACTTTATCAATGATGGCTACTTCCCCTTCTCTGGCCTGAAAAGCAAAAGGGTTCAACAGTTAATATGGACACAGTCTTTTACTGCCATTTAAAATAAAAAGTGAATAGCTGAAAGGTTAAGAAATGGCTCCAGCATACTCAAACTCAGCCATTTCAACTCAAATCCTACTGTACTTTTTTCTATACCTAAGGTATACCTCCTATTGCCCACTCTGCTTTAATTTTTCGCCAGATCTGTCCTGCTTTTCATCTCTGTCTTTGGAAACCTTCCTCATTCTTCAATATCCAATTCGAATGCCTCTCATTTCCTAAAGCCTTCCTTCCACAATTAGAAAATATTTCTACTTCTTTATCTATATCTCCATAACACTTTATCACTGCCATCGAGTGAATTTATCACATGCTAGCTCTGGAGTTACTTTTGTATTGTTCTATCTCTCCTACTATATGGTCAGCTCCTAACACATGAGAGAGCGAGTGTGAGAGAGCATGAGAGAGACCCTTCTGTGAGCAGAAATATATCATTCTTGCTGTGTGAATATTCTGACTCCCTTCCTATAGCAGTGGGGGCCAGTAATGCAAAATGGCCCTCCCTTCCATGCTGGGGCCTGCCTTTCCACTGAGGAATACATTTTGTTATGTATAACTGACTATAGCACAACTATAGCTTGTGGAAGACATGAGCCTTCCAGGTGGGAGGTAGGACAGACAGCCTGAGAAGCCCAGTCCTGTGTGTGATGGACTGAAGGAAAGGGCAGCAAAGTCTAGGCGATGTCCTTTGGGAATGGAAAGGCTGCCACACTAGCCAGAGTTGGGAGGGAGAGAAGACGGCAACTGTCTAAGCAGCTATTCTGATACTGGGAGCCTTACACAGCTAATGGGGCTGGGACCCAGGATCCTGGGGGTGCCCTATAGTTGGTGAGAGGCCTGTTACCATTCCAGGCAACAGACATGTCCAGGATTACTTGTTTAGTTGACCTTGCCTAATGGGAGATCTTCATTGCCTATTAATCTCCCATGAGACATATAGGGCTCCATAGTGCCTTTTACCCACAAGGGGCATTTCTTTACAGTGACTTTTTGTCAGCTTTATTTGCCCCAAAGAATCAAGCACTGTGTCACATATCTAGTGATTCATCAATATTTACTGAACCAAACATTCAGTGGGAGGTGGTACTCTTTGCTACTAGAAGAAAACACTTTTATGGAATTTTTAACAGACCATAAAAGGGGTGAAGGGATGAGAGAGACAGAAAGAGGAGCAGGTCTTTAAAGTTTGTGAGCCTGACCTGCTTCAAAGGGTCTGCCTGATTTCACAGGCAGGCGAACTGGACCTGAATGGGTCCAAGGAGGTGAGGGGTGAGGCTCTGTAGGGTGGGAGGGTGAGGCTATCTTTGGGGCAGGGTTGGTCACTGGAATTATTCTTATGAATTTTCTACGTCTTTCAAATTTTCCGGTCTTAGTTACCCAAAGTCCATCCATTAAGTTGCACCTTGGATTTGCAATAGTATTTGCATGAATACTAATGGAAAACTAACTGACTCTAAAAACTTGGCTGCTTGCTACTGGGCAGTTTTTTAAATCATACATTTTCTATTTTGTTTATCTCTTTGGTACTCACCTCTGTTTCAAAATTACAAAGCCTCAGCACCATACTATGGATCTGAAATATTTCCCGGAGGGGCCCTTTGACATGATTCCTGAAATTACTGTATCAGTCACTCTGTATGATACTCTTTTCTGTCTTTGACTTGAAGGGTGCAGGGCCTGCTTAGGGAGGAAGGGTGTGGCAGGCCCTTTCTCCCCAACACGCACAGTGAAGGGCTCACTGTTCTGCCTCCTTCAATTTCCTGCCCCTCTGCTCCCCTCTCTTCACCACCTGTCCTCCAATCTGGGCGGCATATGAAGACTAAAGACAATGCATGCATTTCTGGAAATGTACAAGACAGTGAGTTGGGAACTGAGAGTGTAAAGAGAACAATGATAACTCTTCTACAGGGAACGTGAATCACCGTGGTATCATTTCAAACAGAATGCAGAAGTATTCACAGAACATCCATGAAATAGTTCCAACGCTTTGAGAACCCACGATTGCATTCTGCATGCATGATGTGTTCTTTTTATAATAATTACACTTCATGGCATATTTATCTTAGGAAAAGGAAAGACTGAGGAATAACACCAGCCCTGCATTTTTTTTTTTTTTTTAGGAAAAAAGAATTACATCCTGTTTTCTCTTAGAACTGTGTCACATTATATTTTGTCAGTGCTCTGAGATATTAATGAAAAGTTAAGATTATTTCCTCTTTACCGATATACTCGGTATGCTATGAGGACAGCTCAGCCTAGGCTTCTTTCTATTGACCTCGGCCCTTCTACCTATCCTGCCCCATTTTGTATTTCTTCACCTCGAGTACCTGGTAATCCACTTTGAGCTCAGGAATAAATCTACTGAAAGGAATTTTTCCTTCCGTTTCATATCTCACCTTTAAAGTGCTTTTGAGAATTCTCAGCCTGTGCAGTTTTTCATTCATCACAGGATCATTACATCGCTTTATAAATGATAACTTGTATTCCATCTTGGTTGAAATGCGATGTTCTCCCAGTGGTGACAGACTGGCTTGCTCCAGTGCCCTGTATAAATCTTGTAATGAGTCTCCTAACTGTTCTTCCCTACTTTCACCTGCAATGTTCAAAAAAAAAAAAAAAAAGAGAGAGAAATAAATCCAGTGTGATAGTTATTTGACACTACAAAAATCTACTTAAAAAAATCAAAACCACCTGAAAAACAGGATGACTGGAAAATACTTCATTACATTAAAAAAACAACAACACACAGCTGCTAGTTATATAGTGTTTTAGAATGATCAAATAATAGGGTGCTTTGATTGACCAAATATTCTCTTAATAGCAATCAGCAAACATCCTGAGTCCGTTAAGTTCAAAGAATCAGAGTACAAAAGATACACAACACAGAAACAATCCTGCACATAATTTAATACTTTAAACATTCATGAATATCCCTTATTATACTAATAAGCATAGAAGTGCTGATTAATAGAGCTCTCCTGACTCAGCAACACTGAATGAATGGATTTTTACATTTTTCCAGACTACTAAGAAGGAATGGCATCAAGTGGAGTCTATTTGATTCTAAAAGTCTTCCAATACTGTGTCATAGAAGATGATAAGGTTTCGTGTGACTGCCACAGTAATGCCAGCCACATTGTAAATCTAATAAATGATTATAAATTGTCATCAATGATAATGCTCTACTTAAAATAAAATGTGGGAATATGTTTAAATGTAAATATTAGGAAAAATCTGGCATATTAGGCTAGTAAAAGCTACTTAGCTTCTGTAAGACCTGGGAAGAAAGTTGACCAATTAAATATTTTTGAGAAAAAAAATTGAGACTGGTTCAGGAAAGGATCTTAGATCTAGCTGAACAAATTAAACTCCCATTTTGTTCTTTATTTGCTTGAAGGCTGATGTCATATCTTTCTCAACAATGATAAACAAAGATGAACTCAGATTTTGCTTGGAGTGATAGTAGGATTAGGGTTATATGACATTTTCTTTAATAGTCCCATTTGAGGAATACTAATTACACTGGTTCGAGGAATAAATATGCAATATTCATTCTACCATGGGCCATGTGAATATTTTACACTTTCTGACACAGGTTGAATAAAGAATTCTTAATTGGCAATGATAGTAGTTAACAGTTACATGTACTGGGTGGTAGGGTGGAAGCTCAACATTCATGATTTCATTTAATACTCACAACGATCCTAAGAGACGTAGATGATTTTCATTTTATATCAGGGAAGTACCTTGCTCAAGGTCATTCTTAGTGGTGTAGCTAGAACTCTAGTTGGGCAGCCTGGCATTTTGTCAGTAATCTATTTATTTTATTATAGATGCTAATGAGCTCATGAGACTCCTTTAAAATGCAGTTTTCTAAACAACTTTTAAAGAATTACATAAAACTGCCAAAAAAAAAAAAAAAAAAGCCTACACAGCACCTTAACTTGAAGGAATCACCTTTAAGATTAAAAAGTAGCTTAAGTTTCATAGCCAATTTTTGGTTCTGTTGGTTAGCAATTAACAGTAGTATGATTATTGACTTCTTCCACTAGAAAATTCCTTGTTATCATCAGTATGAGCTGTCACTAAAACCTCCATAATGAATTTTAACTTCCTAACAATATATCTAAGAACTACAAAAATACAAAAATTCCTTTAAATAACAGTATTTTAATTCTCTGTTGGCTCATCCTTGAATGTTTTCAAAACCTAGAGGATTTTGAGGGATGGGTGGATGGAGGATTACTTTGTGAGTTAAGAGTGAGATTGAAACAAGATAGGGAATGTTAATCGAGAGTGATTTGGAGCCAGAAAGGCACAAAAAATAAGGTCATTTAGAGTAAGTAAATGGAGTTGTAAAAACAAGGATACATTTGAACAGCATAATTCTATCTCATAAAATCACAGGCCAGGAAAGGACCCCTAGGAATTATTTACTAGTCATCATATTTTTAGCCTCAAGGCAAGACGGCATCTAAAGCTAGATGTAATTTCATAGAGCAGAGAGTGTAGGGAAGAAATGGGATGCCTAACAGATGTGAATTATAGTAGTTAAGGTATCAGGTGGCCTAATGCATTATGAGTTTTTCAGTTTTTGAAAGACAGTAAAGGAAAAAAAGGGAATCAGATTGTAGTTTTAGGAGTTGAGAGGCAGTAGTATTTTTATATAGTACATTTTTACTTTAAGGTAACCTTCAGTATTACCTAACACTCTAGGGACTCTATGGTTTGTTTAAAAATATTCTTGCCCAATTTTCATGATTCCTAATTTTTAAAAGTTGTGTCATAGTGGGTCAGATAATTAATATTTTATAAAATGTTACTGTCATTTTGCTTTTAGAATGATAAGTA
>RJWH01006929.1:28876-40446 GCA_004363575.1 Solenodon paradoxus | reverse complement strand
AGACACTGCCCCATAACATTTGCCCTTTCTCTTCCCCTCATGACATTGTCTTTCGCTCAAATCCCACCTGGGGATTAGCGGAGGGGAGGCTTGGTGGGGAGCCCCTGCTCTCTCCTGCCATCCCTAGAGCTCCCCCAAGCTGGAACGAAGGCTCTCTGGCCTGCCCTGCGCCCCCACTGCCATCCAGGGGCCCGCAGTGCCAGCCAGGCACAGCGTCCCAGACTCTGCACTGAGGCCTTCCCCACCCTCCAAACCCCAGCCTGGAGGCCCTGGGCTGGTCTGTGCGCACCCCGCCATCCTGGCTGCATCGGAGACGTGGCCGCAGTGGAATGACCCCTCCCCAACTTTCACCCCAGATCCAGGGACAGTGATAAGCGGGCAGAACTCGGTTCTTGGTCCCTCTCAACCAAAGCCCCCTGACAGAGGAAGCAAAAGCAGGGGAGGATGAGAGGAAGCCCCTCTTCTCCCCAACAGCAGGTACTGACTGGGGTATCAGGACAGTGTCCCATCCTACAGACCTCTCTCCCTGCCGCCCGCTCCCTCCACTCTGACACCAGGTCAACCCTGAACAGCAGAGCGTTTGTCATTCACACTAGAGGGTGAATTACTCTCACCTGCTGTTCGAGCCCCAGGAGCAGTTTCCTAAGAGACAGGACTGAAGTGTTCCAGCTGAGAAGGCAGAGGCTTCCATCACCCGAGTCTGATGCACCCTGGCTGCCTGGCACGCGATCGGGGAAGAGCTCTGAGCCACCTCTGGACGCTCTGACAGCGCTCTGATCGATTGGTGATGTCTGCCGCGGACACTGAGTGAGAGTGATGGGTTTGTTCAGTGTGTGCACTCGAATTTCATTCAAACAACGTAGGCGGCAGCTGCGGGAAGGAGGCCCTCATGGGCGCTGCTCTAGCGTCACTAGTGGGGTCAGTGGGGTCAGTGCAGCCTGGCTTGGACAATTCCAACCGCACCTGCTGCTTCTCCTGCACTCAGCTGAAGCGCAGTGAGAGACGTGGATGCGTTGCTACAGCCCGTGGAAGGCAGAACCAGACATTCCTAGGTAAGAAAAGCTGAGCTCTGTCTGGGCCAGAAAAGTGGGGATGGGTGAGTGACCATCAAGGTCAAAGCTGGGCAAGACACGTTGCTGATTCAGTTCTTCCAGTGGGAACAGTGATTCTCAGCTCGGGCTGCACAGCGAAATCACTTGGGAAGCTTTTTTAAAAACACAGATGCCTGGGCTCTGTTTTCAGAGCTGCTGGCTTAATTGGTCTGGGGCACAGCCTGGACTTAGGGAAGGTTTGAAAGTTCCCCTGGTGATAATGTAAGCTAAGATCGAGGCCACTGGACTGAAAACAGCTCGAGAAATCATCTAGGCTAGTGCTTCTCAAACTCTAATATACATTCAAATCACCTGGGAATCTTGTGAAAATGCACATTTTTGATTAGACCCAGGGTGGTGCCCCAGAGTCTGCAGCTCTAACAAGCTCCCAGGCGATGCTGATGCTGCTTCTCCCAGAACCACACTTTGAGTAGCAAGGATTTAGGCCAGTGGTTCTTCAAATGTGGCCCCGCGGACCACGGCATCGCCGTCACCTGGGAGTGTACAGAAACGCAGCATCTTGTGCCCTGTCTCAGAAACTCCGGGAATGGGGACGGGAGCATGTTTAATGTCAGAACCAGTGATCGCTGATCCGGGCCAGTCCCCAGGGGCCTCCAGGACTAACTGCTCCGGGTCTGTAGGATTCCTTCAGAATTGTCCTCTCAGACGTGGCTCTCCCTGGCGGTCCAACCAGGTGAGAGTTTGGGGTTAGAACAAGAGCCGAGGAATTAATGAGCCTATATGTCAATTTCTGGCAGGGAATAAATGCACACAGTTAATGTAACAAATGTTGAGTTTTCAGACCCCAAGGGAGAAGGAAAAAACACCTGAAACACACCAGAAATGGAGAGAGGAAATTCAATTCCAAGCTAAAAATACACATTATTTATCGTTATCTAGAAGGAGATTGGGAGAAGGCCATTAGCCAGTGTTTTCTGGCGGGTGCTGCTCTCAACAGCTCGAGCACTGAGCCAGAAGAGCTGTTGTCCTACATTTCCTTTGGTGGCAGCGACAATGAGGCACAACTCCAGCGCAAGGGGCCCGGCGTGCTTCCTCCCACCAGAGACAAGTCCCCATTATGCAGTGACTAGCGGGGAGGGATTTGGGGCTCAGAAGGGGCTGGCCTCCTGGGGGCCAGGCCACCTCTCATGGGGAGAAAGAAACTAAGAATCGGCAGAAATATTGTAGACAGACCAACGCAGCCTGGAGCTACCCGTCTGGTACTTTTCCAAAGTCCCTGACATGTGGGAGGTGCCCAGTCAAATCCAGAGACTTGGTGGGGAGGGGGAAAGGGTCTCTGGGGCAGCTGTCAGTGGCGGACCCCAGGACCCCCTTCCTGGGAGGAGCTGCTGCTGAAGAATGTGGGCGTCTTGCCCTGGACCCCAGGGCCCAGGGGGATCTGAATTTGAACTGACCTTGGAAAGCAAGAAAGGACCAGAGAGAAGAGAGCCAGCTTTCTGTACAGAAGGCTAAAGCTGGGAGAAGAAGGGCAGGGAATGAGGGTGTTCAGGTGTCAAAAGAGCTGCTGCTTCCCCCAAAGGAGCTGGACAGCAGCTGCCAGCAGAAGGACAGTCCACCCGGGGAGAGGAAAGGGGTGCGTTTCCCTTGGAAATCTAAGCGGGACGCCGGTGCTGAGAGTCTCCTGTTAGCCCCCAACCTGGGGCCCACTCCCCTGAGAAGGCAAGCAGCTACCCTTGTCTTCCCACCAGAGAAAGAAAGAGTGGATTTTGAGCCGGAATTGTGGGCTAGACAAACAGAAGCTCACATCCAGCCCCCACCACCACTTATCAGCTGTGTGGTTGGGGACAAGTCAGATAACCACTCTGCGCCTCATCTTCCCGTCCTGCTGTGAGATGGGGGACGTGGGAGCACGTCCCTCACACACTGTAGGTTGGGGCCGTCACTTGCATAAACATAACGGAGATGCACTGCATAACGAAAAGTGAAACTGCAGCCCAATCTAGGAATCGCACGTCTAGGTTTTGATCTGAAAGACAGGAAAGTATTAGCTCGAAAAGATGTATGTACCCCAACATTTACTGCAGCGCTATTTACAAGAGCCCAGACACGGAAACCCCCAAGTGTCCACTGAGGATGAGTGGATAAAGTGTGTGTGTGCACGCGCGTGTGCGTGCATATGGGATGGAACACTACTCAGCCATAAAAAGCCAAGGCCGTGCCATTCTCAACTACATGGGTGAACTCCAGGGTGCCTTTCTGAAGGAGGCAAGTCAGAAGGAGAAAGACTGCACCTAGATGTGAAATATAGAGAAGCAACACAAATGAACCAATAAAATTAAAAATTAAAACTTTGGATGCCGGCACCAATTTTGAAGTTGCCAGAGGAGTTGGGATCATGTGGTGATAGACGCTTACTTACTATTCTCTCTTTTATATTTATTTATGTCTCCTCTCCTTTCTCTCTTGGTGCTTCTTCTTTGGGTTTGTGTCAGAGAACCTCTTATGGGTGTAGGTCAATTCCTTAAAATGCTGTTATGAAGACAAATGAAAGGCAGTCAACAAAAAAGAAAGACTTGAAGGAGCAAGTGAATTCAGTAAATGACCCGTTGGGCGCCCTGGTGGCGGTGGAAATGGCTGCAGGGGACCCAGCAGCTCGTTCCCCGCAGGCCCACCTGAGCCCAGGGTGCCCCCGGGATGCGTTTCTGGAGGCCCGGATACATGCCCCTCCCAGGGATGCTTAAACACGTCTTCCCTCCCGCTGGTCACTCACAAGGCTAGGGCTCTGCAGGGCGGAGAAGGGGCGGGAGACCTGACGGGAAGCCGGCTCGCACTCCGCCCCAGCAGCTGCCTGTGCCCGAGGAGCAGCGCCCCCGCCCAGAGGAGCCCCCGAGAATGCCGGTGGCTGCCGGGGCCTCAGTGCAGGTGAGGACGGCACCGTGAACGAGCACACCTCGGGTAGACCAACCCGGGCACTCTGTGAGTGGCGATCACTGTTCAATGTTGGTTTTTTTAATAGCACCTTGGGACCCACTGTCCTTCACTATCAGTCCTCAAGGTCCCCAAGCTGGTGTCCCCGAGAACTGGAGAATTACTGGACATCAGGAAGGCACTTCTGCGCTCTTGCGCTCCAGCATCGACGGGCAGGAGGATTCCAAGGTGGGGAGCGTCCTGAGGACCACAGCATCAGGTGCTGATCACCCCCAACCTCCCGTGACCAAGTTGGCCCCCACCTCGCCCACCTCTGTCCTGCTTTTATGGAGGGTGGAGGCTGCTGCCTCGTTACTGAGTGTGACGGAAAATTTTCAGTCCTTCAGGACTTGTTCAACTTCTCTGAAGAGAAATGGATGCCGTCAGCTCTCTAGAGAGTCTTTCTGGGACGGTTAAACGTTTCTGTCATCTCAAATGGGCTAAGGGAGGCCCGAGAAGTGATGAAACAGTCTTTCGGGGTGCTTCTGGGAGAGATCAGCACTTGATTCAGTAGGTCGAGGAAAGAGAGCCACCCTCACCAATGCAGGTGATCCACTGGGGACCCAACGGAACACAAGGGAAGGAAGGTGAGTTTCACTCTCTCTCTGGGGCTGGGCGTCCGTCTTCTCCTGGCCTCGGAGGTCAGAGTTCCTGCGTCTCAGGTCTTTGAACTGGGACTAAATTACACCGCTTCTTCAGGGTCTCCACTGTGCAGATGCAACACCCCAGGGTATCTCATCCTCCATGACCACACGAGCTAATTCCTAAAAACCCTCATATAATCATGGGTGGATGGATGGGTGGGTGGATGGATACAGATATATCTATATAGATTTATAGGTATAGATATATAGGTTTATCTGGATATCTGTGTGTATATGTGGAGAGAGAGAGAGAGAGAGACAGAGACAGAGACAGAGACAGAGACAGAGACAGAGACAGAGACAGAGACAGAGACAGAGACAGAGAGACAGAGATTTATCCATCGATCCATTTCTCTGGGAACCCCCAACACCCTCTCCCTCCCCTGCTTCTGATCACACCATGCAACCTGTGTTTCGTTCCTCTGGCTACAACTTCTTAGTTGTCCCTGAAAACAAACCAAAATAAAAGGCTTCATTGAAGTTGAATTTAAACATCACAAAGTGCACTGATGACCTGCCTCGCCCAGACCATCCACCTGGCTTCAGGGACCTCGAACTCAGGAGGCCTCAAGTTCCTTCATCATGTGGCTGCTCCTTCGCCTTCCCTACAGAGGACAGAGGCCGGCAGCATCCCCACCCAGGGCCCGGCCAGCCACCGCCTGCCATCCTTCACAGGCCCAGCGTGTGTGTCACTGGTAAGGCTACCGCCATCACTGAGAGGCCACCCACCCCGGCCCCACGTGGCTGGCCACCAGCGGCATCTAAGACACCCATCTGGCCATGCCATGGCCTGCTTAAAGTCCTTCAGTGGCCCAGGGACTGGGAGTAACAGTCCCACGTGGAGCTTTCATAAGGCTCTGCTCCCAGGTATGACTTTGAAATGCACATGGTGCGTGGTCCCAGTCTCTGATCCAAGGGCAGCAGGATGGTTAGATGAGAGACGACCCCGGGAAAGGTTCAGGGGAGCAGCCAGTCACCCTGACAGCTTCTTACTGTCCCAGTTAGCCTGGGGAGTCGAATTCTGATCTGAATGAACTAAGCACTGAGCTGGGCATGGACCCGGCCAAGCTTTAGGGGGAAACAGGACCGCCCACCGGGACCATGACTTGCTTGGGCCTTGCTGACTTCATGAAACAATCAAACAGCTTCTCCTGCCCCTTTGTCCACTGTAAGGAGAAAGGAAAAGAGGAAGAGAGACAGCAGCTGCCTTCACATCTCCAATGGGTTAAAAAAAAAAAAAAAAAAGGCAATTCCATCTATTTACAAAACAGGATTACAATTTTGCAGAGCCCTACTTGGCCTGGGGGAAACTTTGAAAACATTCATTTTGGTTCATCCTTATCAGAGCCGTCCACTCTGGTGCCCCACACCCTGGCCCACCTGTGCGTGAGCAGCTCTCCTTCTCCAGCCCTGGGGAAGGGTCCCAGACGGTCCTTGTGCCCTAGGCTCCAGGCCAGGAGACCCAAAGCTGCCCCTCTGGAAAGAGAAGGATCAACAGCGTTCAAGAGAGAGCAGATTGCCGGCAAGAGTGACTTCTGCCTGGAGACCTTGGCAGACCACCTACCCTGGGATCAGGAAGAATGGATCCCACTCCTGACTTGGTTAGTCTATAGGGAAAAGAAACAAGCGAAGGAAGGGCGTGGGACACGAGTTATTGTGAATGGTCTCGGGCTCCATAATAATAAACACATCGAGCAAATTGTCTCACTGTGGAACACCTAATCTTGATGCAAAGCCTTTCTTCGCTGCACCAGAGGGAAAGAAGCCACAGTAAACAGGAGAGGGGGAAATCATTCCGAATGCACTTTGTTCCTTGACTGAGAGAATCTCAGTCCAGCTCTGTCCCTTCCTGCCCTCTATCAACTTGGTCGACTCCCCACCTCCCGCCCGGCCCCTCGGCCCTTGGTGTCTGCCTCTGGCTTTGCCAGTGTCTCGAGGTGGAGTCCTGCTTTCATGCATGAAGCAGAGGCAGCGACCCATGACCTCTACACTCCATTGCATTGGGGGAGGGCATCCCTATTGGCTGGAAGAAATCCCCCTGGTGGAGCAGCAGTTAGGTCAGTCACCTCCGAAGGAGTGCAGGCCACAGATCCCTGGGTTAGAGTCCCGGATCCCAGGGGGAAACAACCAGTAAATAAAAGGAAAATAAAGTTCTCTCTCTCTCTCTCTCTCTCTCTCTCTCTCTCTCTCTCTCTCTCTCTCTCTCTCTCTCTCTCTCTCTCTCTCTCTCTTCTCTCTCTTCTCTCTTCTCTCTCCCTACTTGCCTGCATTCCTGGCTGCATCTTTCCTGTAAAAAATTTTAAAAAAAGAGATCACAGACTGAAGGAATTTAGAGAGCCGCAGTCAGTCACCTTATTGTACTGATTCAGAAAATAAATTTCGGAGCCGCCTAGGGTCATGGGCCACTTGGCAGAGCCAGTCCAGAAAAGAGCTTAAATGACTGGGAGACCAGTTGTCCCAGAAGATGGAGGGGCAGAATGGATGCAGAAGGACGTAGTTCTGCTGTTCTGCAGGGGTTGGGCGGCCGGAAGTCCAACGGAGAACTCTTCAGGGCTAATGGCTCCGTGACGCAGGCGCTAAAGTAATGGAAGCAAGAGGGAAGCTCACCTCCTGACTCTAAATCTCTGGGGACGGCGGGCAGTGGGCAGGGAAGAGAAGTAATGGGGCCTCCATGTCCCTGACACAAATCCAGAGCCCTGGTGAGAAAAGTGCTTAGGAACTAATGGCATCGACCGGCAGGAGTGCCCTTCAGACGGTAAATCCACCACCAAGGACACGGCCGCAGGGCTCAGGCATCTCCCGGATGCTGAGCCCTGACTCGGTTGGCCCGATGCTGAGCCCTGACTGTCGGCCCGGGTGTGGGGGCAGGTGACAGGAACAGAAGGCAGGCTGGTCCCTGGAGGGAGCTGCGGGGTCACCCCCATCTTGGGAAGTCACTGACCCCCAGGGCGGCCAGATTTAGAAACAAATAAAACAAATACAGGATGCCCAGAAAAGCTGAAAGCCAGCACGGGTGCTTCAGGGGCTTCTTGATGAGGGCAGCAAAGGGAAAGAGGGCACCTTGAAATCAATGAAGCAGGACTGCAGATGTGTAAGCAGGAGATTAATTAACTGCCCTAAAATAAGCCGGCCCCACCCAGGTAGGCTGAGGCCACCCTAGCACCAGCCTAAGAGGATGGGCTTACAGAAAAGACACTGCCTTAGCAACCCTAAGCCACGCCCGCTTCCTTAGCAACCCTAAGCCACGCCCCTAGCAACGCCCACTAAAGGCCAGGCCTGCTGCCAGCGCCTTGCTGCCCCTGGCAACCCTTGGCCTCAACTTTGGTAACTCCTGCAGAGACTGGGCAGAGCCCCTGCCCCACTGTCCACCGCGCAGCCTCCTGCCCGCAGGAAGCTTGTTCTCTCTGTGCTTCTCCTAATGCACCTGCTGTGTCCTGTTGACACCTAGCGTCTCCTGGATTCCTTCTTACGAACTCTGCGCCTTCTCTGTGCCTGTGTCCCCTCGTGTCATCCTGGTGGGGCCAGTGTGGGCCATAGGGCATGCCCTGGTGGAGCAGCAGTTGGGTCAATCGTCTCTGAAGGAGCGCAGGCCACAGGCCCCTGGGTGGAGTCCCAGGTCCCGGGAGAAGCAACCAGTCTGAATAGCTACATAGAAGAAATAAATGTTTCTTCCTCTTCTCTCTTCCGCCTTCCCCTTTCCTTTAAAAAAATAAAATAAAATAATATATGGGTCAGGCGTGTACTGGTGGAGCAGTGGTTGGGTCAGTCACCTCCAAAGGAGCCCAAGCCTCATACCCCTGGGTGGAATCCAGATCCGGAGGGAACAGCCAGTGTGAACAACAAAAATGAAAATAAAATAAAATGCTTCGTCCTCCTCCCTCTCCCTGCCTCCCTGCGCACCTTCATGCCTGCCTGTACCTTTAGATAGATAGATAGATAGATAGATAGATAGATAGATAGATAGATAGATAGATAGATAGATAGACAGATAGATAGAGAAACAGACAGATAGATAGATATGTCATTGGACAAAATCACTATCCCAGGACATGTCGTGCATGACGGGACACCTGGCTGTGCTCCCGGTCCCGAGTCCCACATAGTTGTGTGGGAACATGCCCTGCCCCCAGCACAAGGGTCCACCTACTTCTCAGAGCTGAGCCCCATCTCCCCGTCCACGTGGCAGTCTCTGTGTGCTGCTTCAGTGTCCCCAAGGTCCCCCCCTCACTGGACAGGGAGGAACAGAAGAAAGGGCTCTCAGCAATGGGCTGCTAACCCCCTTGTTCCAGCCCCTACTCCTTTCATGCCAGGAGGGCTGCCTGGTGGAAGCAGATTTTGAGAAAGGGGGGAGAGGGAGCATTCACATACACTCCAGAGTCCCAGAATCTTCTACATTTAACAGATTAGGGGTATTCTCAGAAAATCGAATAACTGGTATTGAAAGGATATGGGTAGACTTACCATAATTTAAAAGTTGAAACTGGAGTCAATTGGAGTGCCACCGGGTTTGAGGAGGAGGGCTATTATTTCCAGCAGCACAGGAGCGGGGCGGGCCGGGGTGTTCAGACACAGGAACAGGAGGGAGGGTGTTCGGGGGGCAAAGAGGGACAGGGGGTTCAACGTGGCTACACCGAGACATGGGGTGACACTAGGTGTAGGGTCTGTGGCTCCAGCCCCGCAGCCTGCCTGCTGGGCAAGCTCAGACAAGCCACCTGATCTTTCTGAGACTCAGTTCTTACTTGAGAAATGGGCACTGGTAACAGGCCTGTGCAGCCCACACATTGTCTGGAGAATCACACAGGATGGCGAAAATAAAAATCACTTTGAAAGAGTAAACTGCCACTCAGGGGGCATCGGCCATCAGTGAAATTGGACAGGATGCACCGCGCCCAACACTCTGTGCACATTACCTCACTGCCTCTCAGTGAATGGGACAGTCATACACCTGCAGGCGCACCTGTGCCTGCCCCTTGTGCAGCTGGAGAAACTCAGGTCCAGTGACCGCCTGGCCCCAGAGGGCTGCTCCCCTTCGTCTTCAGGGAGCCTCTGCCCTGCTGGGGCGGAGCGTGCGCCTCCGGGATGGCTCCAAAATGATCACTCACAATCATTTCCCACCGCACACTGCACCAGGCAGTTATAAGGTAGAGGAACGAATGGGATTCCTATTTTACCCACAAGGAGATGGTAACTCAGAGAGGTTAACAGGCAGGTCTAAGGTGGCGGGTGACCTTGGGGAATGACCCTGGAGGCCTTGCCCTTCATACCATTATTCTACACAACCAAAACGATTGCAGAATCCGGCCACCACCGTCACCACAAGCTGCCCCTCAACGCTGCTGAGAAGCAGTTTCTTCCTCTGTTAGGTGTCGGAATCAAGTCTGGGAAGGTTGGAGAGGCGCATGGCTGGGTGCAATCTGGAGGCAGGCGTTGCTGGAAGACCTAAGGTTTTCCTTTCCGGCTGACGGGAGATGTGCACCTGGAAGCTGCGGCTCAAAGACAAAGAGGAAGAGCGGTGGGGCTTAACATTTTGATCTGCAAGAGTTCCACGTCGGCACTGCTGCTCTCGGCTCCCCAGGTCCCCTGGAAGAATGAGCTCTCAGCTAGAAGGAGTGCGCTCCCATCTGCCAGACCGCCCCTCCTGCTCCAGGCTCGGGGCTCCAGTCAAGGAGAGGGGGGCAGCAGTTCCAGCCGCCCCAAACACACACCGTCTGGGCTGCAGCCTCACTGGGGAAGGAAAAGGGGCTGGAAAGACGGTCCATTAAGAAGCGCATAATTATGCATAATAAAAGGACGCTGGCCCTGGTGTATACAAACACAGCTTTGACGGAGTACCCTTTCCCGAACAGCCCTTCTAGCTCTCAGCAGCAGCAATCAAGAATCCCAAACATATGGTTGCCATCCAGGCCTCCAGGCGGGTCTGGACTGGAGGGGAGGGAGGCAGTGGGGCTGCAGGGGGCGGTGCCTGTGGAGGGAGCGGGCAGAGCAGAGAGCTGGCAGCCCAGGGTAAAGACATTTTCAACCAGGACATAATCTGGCACCAGGCGCAAAGCCCCCCACCCCAGACACACCCACTGGCCCAGGGGCCTGAGTACTAGGACTTAAGGAGAAGACAGCAAAGATCAGCTTTAGTTTTAGAGAAACCAGATTAAGGAAAGAGGGGCTGGGAGTAGGCAGGGGAGTGTGGTTCTCAGCTGGGGTGGCAGCCTCACCACCAGGCCCCCCAACGTGAAACCTATTAGATATGTTTTCTTCCTGCACCAACCATGGGGGCGGGGGGGCACCTGCACCAGGTGGTCAGGAAGGAAGCCGCCATCCTGCAGGTACACAACAGCCCCCCCAGCACAGATGCTCCTGACCAATGCCACAGCACCCCAATGAAGACACCCCCTCAGAAAAGGGGCCCTGGTAGGAGCCCAGTTGATTCCAGGGTTTGAATGACCTATGCGACCTTTAAGGGAAAGAGGGAGTCGCCCCACAGTGTCTGGGCAGGGGACCCCTCCAGCTGAACCTGCAAGGTTGTGAGTGACCACCAAGCTGGCAGGACTGGCTGGGTTTGGAGGGAGACCCTCGCGCTAAGCCCTTGTCCCCGGGACCCTGACGGAGCTGGTCCGCATGAGCTGGTCCAGCGGCTGCATCCGGGTCCTCAGATGCTAGAAGGGAAAAGGAGCGCACAGAACCCACTGCTGTTCACCAGTCCCTCTGCCACAAGACCGACTCGTCCCCAGCGACTCGGCCCTGGAAGGGCAGGCAGGTGGGAGGCACAGAAGGAGGGGTGCAAAGACAGAAGGGAGTCCCCCCTCGCAATTCTGCCGCCTCCTTTCAGCTCCCCTTTGCAAAGATGCATTTTCAAGGAACCGGTAGCCAGAGGGGGATTGGAGATGCTAATTTCATTTCATTAGATCCCAGC
>RJWH01006929.1:0-28776 GCA_004363575.1 Solenodon paradoxus | reverse complement strand
TGGAAGCACAGACTTCAAGACTCCGACTGGGGGGTGTTTCTCCTTGGATTGTGTTTCCTCAGGGTGGGGGACACAGCCCCCCAGTCACTGGGCACAAATGTGGGGCACCATTCCCCTCACAACCTGCCTCCCCTCCCCATCACTGGCCGCCTAACAATACCAAGTATTATAGCAATTCCTCTCTTTGGAGTCTGGATCGGGTCTGGCTCTCCAGCGAGGCTTTCTATGTGCAGGCTCATATCTATGCTGAGAACCAGAATCATGTGATATCGCCACGTTCCTGGGGAATTCCGTGAAGCTCAGAAGAGGGGGCGGGGTGTCATGTGTAAGGTCACCAGGTAGGAGGGGGTAGAGATGGGGTTCGAGCTCACTCCAGAGGCAGGGCCCTCTGGTCCTCCTCAGCACCATTCCTGCAGGGCTGCAAGGAATGAATGAGTGAACAAGTGGACCCAGACTGACCTGATTAGCTCCAAGTTCCCTCCCTTTACTGCCCAAGGTCGAGCAGTCTCCAAAGGGACTGCGTTGGTCAGAAAGGCCAGGACCAAAGACAGAGCGAGAAGGTGAAACCTTCCCCTCCAGGCCCCAGCACTGCTGAGGGTCGATTAGCAGGACAATCCAGCTTTTGTCGCTGGCCCCAGGGCTCCAGGGCCCCAGGCAGGCATGTGGACAAGTACCTGTCTGCCAGGAAAACAGTCTGGTGGTCTGAACCATTTCCATTTATCTTGATTCAAGGCTCCTATCCATCAGGAAAATGCCCCGTCTGGTGGTGCCGCTTTCGTTCTCCTTCCCTTTGAAATAAAATTAGAGGCAGCCGGCGGGAGCACTAAGCCCCTTCTAAATTTCCCTTCCTCATCTGTCATGTCAGGGCCAGAGCTTCCCACCGCAGGGGTGGGTCCCCCCCACCAGGGTCTCAGCAGGTGGTGGGTGAGGGCTGAGAGGCGGAGAGACTGCCTCTCCAGCACCAGGAGGTCAGGGCACAGCCTGAGTGATTCAGCCCAGCGGGGTGGCTTTGAACCAGGCTGGGCCAAGACAATCAGAAAAACTCCCAGAATCCTGAGCAGAGAAACAGAGGCCCTGGGAAGCCTGGTGACTTTCCCATCAAAGAGAAGCAATCATGGATATGTGCAGAAGTCTGCAGATTTTCATCCCAGGCTTCTTATCCGGGCCCCGGGCAGAGGCCCTGGGTTCGGATCCCAGGCAGGGCTCCTGCTCAGCCAGCCTGTGGCCTCAGACAAGCTATGGAGTTTCCCGCAGACTCCGTTCAGCACATGCAAATAAAGTGGGCCTGGCAGGGAGTGGTGGCATTGACCAGGAGAGGCCACCTAAGGGGCAGAAGCAGCCACTGAAAATGCCAGCCAGTGCCCACGTCCACGAAGCTGGCCCCGGAAGGGACTTCTGCCAAGGTGGGGATAGGGTGGCAGGAAAAGACGGGGTGGTGGAGCCCCCAGAGCTGCCACAGGTATGAATGGCCTGGAGAGGGCCACAGCTGTCACCTCGCTAGGGACGTCAGAACAGAAATAGAGCTGTCATTGGAGGGCCCACCTGGGACCTGGGAAGGGTTTGGGGGCGATTGGGAAGTCCCCACCCTTCTGACAGCTCCTGCCCTCTGGCACCACCCACCTGCACCCTGGCTGAGAGCCTCGTGTGGGGGACACACCGATGTGACCCCCAGAAGACAAGCATGACTCAGTGACTGGTCATCTCAGCGTTGTGGGGCAGTATGGGTGCGTGTGCTGGAAATGTCCCGTGCAGCGGCACCTAGAGTTGTCCCGCTCCTACCATGGGGCCCCATGGCTACTTTTGACTCTGGCTGCCTCTTGGGGCTGCGGGACATGGAAGGATGGCGGGAGGGTGGCGGGAGGGTGGACACATGGACGCTCCTGTGCGCCCGACAGCCCCTCCGGCCTGCACATGGCGAGCACACAGAGATGCCGGCTGTTGGGTGGCTCTGGCCGCAAGCAGACCTGCCCGTTTACAGCACATGGGGGCTGCCCCAGAAGGCCGCCTGCCGGTGAACCCAGGGGGTGGGTGGGAGGCAGGCACCCACCAGGCCAGCAGCCAGGCTGCAGCTGCCAACACAGCGGGTGGAAATAGGGGCCAAGCAGAAGTAAAGCTTGACCTGAAGCGGCTGTGGGGGGATCGGGGCGCTCCAGGACCCACACACAGCCCACACGGTTGGCCTCACTGTCTTACTCACCTGCCATCTTTCAGAGAGCCGAGGGGAGGGGAGTGGAGCTCTCAGCTCCAGATCACCTGCAGTCACACCGCCAGCAGCAAGCAAAGTGCCACCACCTGGGAGATGCCTCCTCCTCTGTGCAAGACTGCTGCGCTGCCTGGGAATCAGTGGGACCCACTCCCCCCATGGAAAGAGGCCCTGCTCAGGTCAAAGTTGAGGCCCAGGGCAGCGCCTTCCCCTCAGCAGCTGCCTGCCTGGCTGGCTCAGTGGCGTCCAGCTGGGGAAGGCCCACTGTTCCCACTGCTGGTCGGATAAGACCACCCTTGCGGGGACTCAGCTCCCCCAGAATGACTCAGACCATCTCCTGGCTGGAGAAGGCATCTCTGCTCACTCCCTCCAAACTCTGCTTTTCCTGAGGATCAGACCCCAGAGAAGAATTTAGCATAAGCCCTGAGAAGAATTTAGCATAAGCCCTTTATGCTAAAGGGCAGTCTGGGGACCCCTGAGTAGGGAAGAGGGTGACTGTCAGGACGCCTCTAAAGAGAACAGCTGGACTCAGTCCCATAGAGAAACACTAAAATCAGTGCAAAACAAAAACACACCATTCGGATGAACCACCCTCGGCCCCTCCGTCAGGGGTAAACTGAGGCACTGATGTCACCTCGTGAGTGTCCTTTCCTGAGGGCTGCTTCTGGAGGGCATCTCCATCCAGGCTTTCTGGCTTGCTGCCCAGGCGGGCAGAGGGGCCTCCCAAGGTGGGGGGCAGCCCGACGGGCTCGGGGAGGTGTAAGCAGGTGGCCACTGGCCTGAAGGAGATTCACGTAAGGCGGTCACGTATCTGCCTGGGCCTCCAGGGCCCCCAAAGTGTTTACGGAGCCTGCCTGCCGTGTGTGTGGCCTCCGAAGAGGCTCCAGAGAAAGAGTGGTTTCCGCACCGATGGGGGAGCCAGCACAGGGTCATCGCAGGTCAGTGTCACAGCAAAGTCAAGGCTCCTGCCTGATGAGCACAGAGCAGAGAGCACAGACGTCAGAGACGCTTCGACAAAATGAGTTATCTTTGCTCGGGATGGGTTTTAATATCGTCTGTCTATTGATGATTCCTAAATTCATCATCCAGCCTGAAGTGCTTCCGTGAAGTCCAGCCTGCGAGAGCCAGCCGTCTGCTTGGCATTTCTGCTGATGTTTAATGCAGCGCCGGATGGATTACCTGCTGCTCCATGACAACTGACCCCTGAACGAGAGGCTGAAAACACCCATCTCACACGGCTTCTGGGGTCAGGAACCCGGGAGCGGCTCGGCTGGCAGGGCGGACGCAGGGCCTCTTGCGAGGTTGGCAGGCAGACGGGGCTGCGTCATCTGAAGGCCAGACGGCTGCGGGGCTGCCAGCAAGCTCACGTGACTGCGGGCTGGGGGCTCCCACTTCTCACCACCTGGGCCTGTCCAGAGGCAACTCGCGAGGGCAGCGGCTTTCCCCAGAGCAAGTGCTGAGAGAGGAAGAGAGGAAGACTGACGGGAGGCTCCGTCTTTTACAGCCTAATCCCAGAAGAGGCTCACTACCGCTTCTGCAGATTTTACTGGCCAAACAGAGCACCACCTGGGCCAGACGACAGGGCCAGGGGCTCCCCCGGGGGCTGTCAGCTGCAGGCTCTCAGACAGCTTGCCCCAAACAGACCTCTGAACGCTCAACCTCCCGTACAAACGCCTCTTCCGCTCTGGTCCCCATTTTAGTCAATGGCAGTCCCTCTTTCCAGTCACTTGAGATCCACACATGGAGCCACCTTGGAGTCCTCTCTTTCCAGCCCGTTCGCGCCCAGTCCTTCAGAAACCCTGGTAACTCCTGGGTCAGAGCTCTGACTCCTGCCCTTTACCTCGTTGCTGCGGTCCAGGCTTACAGCACCGGCGTATCATCGCCCTCCTGGACTGTGGCAACCACCTCCTGATTCCTTCTCTGAGCCTCCTGCCTCAGAGGGATCCTGTTCTAATGTGCGATTCCTCCGCTCCAAGCCTCTGAAAACATGCCAGCCAGTCTCACACCTGCCTCAGGGCCTTTGCACTCGCTGTTCATTCTGCCAGGAAAGCGCTTTCTCCAGGCATCCACATGGCTGGCTGGTCTTCAAGCCTTTACGCAACGCCACCTGCTTGCCGCAGCCACCGCTGGGCAATCACAGCCTGACACTGCCCTTCTCTGTCTCATTGTCCTCCACCACCGCACCCTGTGCTTCATTTCTTTTCCTTACTGCCCGTCCCCTCATTAACAGCTGCCCCATGAGGGGTGGATTCTTGCGCACTGTCTTCTCTGCACTATCCCTAGCACCTGGAATTGTGGTTGACCAGGACGGGTGCGGAAATGCATTTACTGAGGCGTGCCCTGGCGACTTAGTGGTTAGGTCCGCTGCCCGCAGCCAGCACAGTCCACAGACATCCCCAGGACCCGGGTTCACATCCCAGGGCTGGGAGAACAACCAGTGTGAACAACTAAATAAAACAAATAAGTGCTTCTTCCTCCTCTCTCTTCCTGCCTGCCTGCCTCTGCTCGCCTTCATTCTGCCTGTGACCTTTCTTTCAAAATGCGCTGCTGAAGGAGGACATGAATGAAGGTGCTTCTGTTTCGCCACGCTGGGCCCCCCAAGGCTCTTGGCTTCCTCACCACACGGCGGCTGAGCTCTGAAAGCAAGTGCTCCAAGAGGCGGAGTCGAAGCCGCTGTTTCCTACGGTCTGGTCCCAAACACGGAGCAGCGCCATTCTGCAGTCAGATCCCAGGGGAGGAAGACCAGACCCCGGTGTTTTATTTTGGTTTTGCTTGCTTGAGAGAAGAGGAAGAAACATTGATTTATTCCACTTAGTCGTTCCCAGCCCCAGGATGTGAACCCAGGTCCTTGGGATGGGTGAGGACTGCGTCCAGTGGCCTCCTCCACTAAGCTTTCAGAGCACGCCTGCTTTTTTTAAAGGAAAGACACAGGCGGAAGGAAGTTTCAGAAGCAGGAGGGACAGGAAGAAGAAACACCCCATTCGGTTCACTTAAGTGTCCATCTTGGTTGCTGCTCAGACCGGGATGTGAACCAGGGTCCTGAGGATGTAAGTGGACTGTGCCCAACCACTCCTCCACCAGGGCGCCCCAGACCCTGTCACTGGATGGGAGAAAGAGCAGAGAATTTTAGGGTCACGTTTCACCACCACCACAGAGAGGAAAAGAAGGTAACAGGTACGGAGCTCCTACCTTGCACCAGGCTCCAGGTCGGATGTTTTCTTCATCACACTGCAGAGAGGAGCCAGGCCCCATTCCACTGGAGAACAGCGACGCACACCTGGTGTGTGTCTGCCTGGAACGTGAGCCCAGGGCTCTTGGTGAAGGCCTTTCCTCTAGATCACACCACCTGTCAGAGAAAAGACAAAAGACATTACTGCGTGAGCGCCCACTCGGTCCCAGGCCCCTGCCCCGAGTCCCCTTCCTCCAGAGCCATCGGGGACTCCACAGAGAATCACGCCGCCCTGGGGGAGCTTTCTGCATCGGGCTGTGAGTCCACTGAAGGCAGGGCACGCTGCCTGCGCTGCTCCACATTCTCCGGAGGTTCCAGCCAACTGCAGAACAGGATGGCCAGGAGCCACATCTGCGTGCTGATCGATGGAGGCGCCGGCCTGGATGACCCAGCTTTCCGGTCCTGGGATTCGAGGAATCTAAGGCACTGTTCTCCAGAGAAGAGGATTCCGTCTCAGGCCGGTGCCTTTTGAGTCCCTTCCAAGTTGGCTGAGTTACAGATGGACCCAGATGACATGCTGTGAAGGCAGCGCCTGTCTCCAGCCCCAGGAAAGGGTGGCGCCCGAGTTTCCCCGGGCGCTGTTGACATTTGAGGTCCTTCTTTGTGGGGTGCCATCCCGTGACTGCAGGGCATTCAGCAGCATCCCTGGGCAATCCTCTCTAGATGCCTGGAGCACACGCTGACCCGGCTGTGTTGACCTAAACGGCTCCAAACATATCAACCTCCCCCTGAGGGCAAAACCCGCCCTGGGGAGTCCCGCGGGGAGGGGGCTGCTCTCACAATACCTTCCCTGCAGTGGTTTCTCTGCTCTGATCTGTTTGATGTTCTCTCCTCCAGCTCTGTTAGAACCCCAGGTCCTTTTCATCTTCTGGACACTGCAAACCTGTGCTTGACTGTGCAGCCCCTGATTATTGGAAACAGTACACTAACCTGCTTCGGTGCCGACCCCACGGGGGCATGCCTTTTAAGTCTTATTCCTGACTCCTTTCTTCCTTCATCCAAATGTGTAATTTATGTCGGTCGGCTAATGTTTTATGCATTTTTGGTCTGCTTTAAATCTTTTCTAGAAGAAGGGGGATACCAAGAGCCAAATAAATAACTGCTGTTCAAGTAAATATCTATAAGGATGACATCAGAGGAAGCCAACACCTAGCTGGAGGGAAGGAGGACGACCAGAAACAAAGGGACACATGAGGACCGGAACAAGGCGTGACCATGGCGGCCACAGCGCAAGACGGACTGTGGCCAGCCCAGCAGGGCCGCCGGGGACGACTTTCCCCTGAGATAGGTTAGACCAAGAGGCTGGGATGGTCAAAACCTGGGCCCAGGAAAGAGCGATGCTCTGCCGGTCCGTCCTGTTCACAGGAAGGTGTTTCAGTTGATGCTGTGCCCAGTGGCCAGAACCCAACTGACCGGCCATGTGAACAAAGCAGACTGAGCCTCTCAAACTGATGCCCACGGGACAAAGACGGGCAGGCGCCACCGCACTGCCCACCTGAGATTCACAGGCAGAATACATGCTAGCGGGGGTTTTCGTTTGAAAGCAGGCAGGCAGAGAGGGAAGAGGAAGAAGCATTTCCACTGACGGATGAGGTGTTCATTTTGGTTATTCCCGCCCATCCCGGGTCGTGAACCCACATCCTTGACCAAGTGGCAGCTGCTCAGCGCTGAGCCGCCAGAGCGCCCCCTGGTGGTGGTTTTCAGACTCAACGCTTTGCAGTGGCTTGTTAGGCAGCCAGATAAACGCAAGTCTGGATTGTGTCCTTTAATCCCTCCAAAGATCAGTTTTCTTTAATGAATTGTGCGCCTTAGGCCCAACCACGTGTCCGGTCCTATTAGAATTGTTACAAAGAAGCGCAGGTACAAAGCCCAAGCACAGCCGTGCCTCCAGCTGGGGGACCAAGCAGATGAGACACGAGCACCGACCACCGGACGCGCATCTGCTGCGCAGAACTCGTCTCCGGAGCGGGACGGCGCGCCTGTGGAAGGAAGGGCCTCGGGAGGACCCCCAGCCCTGGTCCTGGTCCTTTCTCGCTGTCGTCTTCCTCCCCAAGCTGCCACCACGTCTTTATCACTGACTGTACCCCCAGGCAGTCCCTCCTCTGAGTCCCCACCCGTCTACCCGGCCCCGCCTCCGGGTGCCCCGACCTCCACACGCCCAAACGCAGTCGTGTGCCCGCCCCCACCTACTCAGCGCCAACTTGACCTTCTTCCACTTTCCCCCGCTCGCTGAGTGGCTCCGTCCGGGCCAGGATCACGAGCTGTGCTTCCTCCTCCACCTTCTACACGCTAAATGTCACTGAGTCCTGATGCGTTTGCTTCCTAAATACCATGCACATCGGCCGTTGCTCTCCATGCGCAGGGTGCTTCCCACGTCATCTCCTGCTCGGACGATGGCAGTGACCCTCTCACGGCTCTCCCACATCCTGCTTCCTCTTACCTCTTCTGCACCAGTCAAATCATGTTGCCTCTCTGTGTGAAATGTTCTGCCGGTTTCCTAGTGCTGTCAGGACATAGGCCCGGGCCCTGTCCCCACCTACCCTAGACCTCACAAGTTCTGGCTCCTGTCCAACCTGCTTGCTCCACCCCAACCCAGCCCCACCCCCTGCCCTAATTTCTGTGTGTCAGCCACACTGACCTCTTTCCAAGCGCTCCAAGCTCCCTCCTGCCACAGGGCCTTTGCACATGCTGGTCCCGCAGTCAAGAGAAGCTCTCCCACTCACCCGCCTCCAACATGCACTTTTAAGACGCCTCCCCTGCTCTATCTGACCAGACCAAGTCCTGTCTGCCCAGGTATCACATGGTAGCTCCCCCAGATGGACTCATCTCCATTTACCTCTTCATTCCATTGAGCAATTCTTCGATGGGTGTCTTTCTTCCAAAGGAGATTTTAAGTGTTTGAAGATGGCGACTGGTTTTTGTTACCATTACAACCCAAGAAGCGTGTTGGCACATGGTAAGCATGTGACGGATTTTGGTTGAATGGACAGTAAAAGTGGAGGAGAGGTTGAGAGGTGTTGATGGTGGCCTCTCGAGGGCTGGGCTACATTTCATGGAGAGGGCGGAACGGGGGCTAAGCCTGAAGAATGAACAGATGTCTTGGCGGAGACATCGGGAAGGGATGCTCGTTGTGTGGAACAGAGTGATAGAAGAGGCATGTACAACATGGAGTGATTGTGTGTGTGTGCACGTGCGTGTATGTGCGCATGTACAAAAGGTCAGGCTAAGTGGAGGTGCAGAGTTTGGATAAAAGTGGGACCCCAGTCAGCTAGCAGTAGATTGCCAGGGTCCTGAAGCCAGACAGAGGCGCTGGTATGTGAAAAAGCCTGGGAGACTTCAGAGCAAAGTGATTCCCAGCAGGACTCAGCAGGAAGCAGTCTCAGCAAAGCGAGGGGCACATGGGGGTAGGGCCGGCTAGGAGGATGAGAGGCCGCTCAGCGCCCTGGTATGTTCTGTGAGGACCTGGTGGAGGAGGGCACGGGCATGGAGAGGCCGAGGTGGAGGAGATGTTAAGAAGAAAGCCATCCACCTTTTGGTGACCCCTGTCTGCAGAGGACCCCACCCAGGAAGGATCCATCCTCCTTCCCGCCCAGGGAAGGCAGAGCCAGCCTCTGGGACAGAGGGCGGAGCACTGTGCAAAAGGCACCCGTCCATCCTGGCTCTCTGAGGCTGTAAGCCCGTGCTCTGCTATGCCCGTCAACACCAGCCATCAGCAAGGGTGCGAGGGACAGAGGACAAGGTTAGCTGTCTGCACAGCACACATCACAGCCACAGAAGAGCAGGGCTGCCTGGGTGACTTATTGCTTATTAATAATAAAAATATGTAAATGTTACGAGGACCATATTGATCCCGACAAGGGAGCCATCCATCATGAGTGTGAGGAATGAGGTGTTATAAATATCCAATAATATGTCTGCAGCGTAAGACTTATCAATATAGTGGGCCGAGGCAGGGACAGGCCCCGAGGCGTTTTTCCTAATGAGGGCAGCTCTCAGAAGCCCCATCCTGCAGGGAGGTGATGGGAAAACGGGGCGAGGGTCCCTGGAGGGAAGGAACACATGCATGCACAGCATCCTGGAGCGAGAGCCTCCCCTTTTCTCCTCTGTGGGCAAGCACAGCAGGCTTCAGAGTTCTTGAAACCCCTTACTTCAGGATCTACCAGTCTGGAAAAGCATTCACCCAAGGGTGGGGAGGGGGCCCCTGTCTGCTTATCATGAGACGGCAGAGCTTAGCAGCTGTGCGTGTGGGCTTGGAGTTGGGCCACTGGAATCAAGTCCTGCCCCACTGATTATGAGTTTTGAAAGTTTAACTGCTCTAAGCATCAGTTTACACATCTGTAAAATGGGTCAGGTGATAACAACTGTAGGGTTGTCATGGAGATTAGCAAGACAATGTCTACAGAGTAGATCTCCATGGTGGTTATTATCACCAGGACAGAGTGGCCAGGGGCTCTCGGTTCCCTCAGACCCCTCCCCACTTAGGGACTTAACACAAAGCAGCTCCGGCCCTGGGTTTCGTCACCACCCCCAGAAATCATCCCCAGTGAAGTAGCCTCACAAGAAAGTGTCCGGTGTTTCGGAGGGAGCAGCCCTCACTCCCCTACTGTGTTCTCCTGGTTGACACCATCCAAATGCCCACACGGGGCCCAGGACTGGGGACAGGACTAATGCCCACATCACCTGTGCCAGTCTCAGACTAGACATAGGGGACAAGGTGAATGAGCACCCAACAAGCACCGTGGGCGGGGTACTCAGTGCCACAGGGGTTTAAAGGACAGCGAGGTCATGTCCAGTTGAGGGGGAGTCAGGCAGGGGCCAAGATGAATGATTAAATTAAACAGAATGAAATGCTTCTTCCTCTTCTCTCTTCCTGCCTGTCTGCCTGCTCACCTTCATTCCTGCTGCACCTTTTCTTTCAAACAACATCGTGAGGCTGGCTTTTTATTATTTCACACATTGCATTAAAATATGATTGATCTGGGTTCCTGAGGCTTTGGCATGACCATCGTGCTGGGCCTGCGGAGCTGACTCACCCTGCCAGAGTGACGGATTCTCCCCACTCAGTCCCCTTCCTGCTTCTCATGCATCCTGCGTGGCTCAGCTGCCTTCCGAGGTTTCTGTCTTTGGCTTCAGTTTCCAGTGTAGATGCCACCTCTCCTTGGCACTGCCAGCCCCCAGGGTCTCCACAAGCCACTTTGACTGTTAACAGCCCTCCTGTCTGGGGTGTAAGAAGTGGAGCGGGGGCAGGCGCCGCCTGGCTTCTGGGTGCCACCATCACTGCTGGAGCCCTGACAGGCACAGGACCCCGCCCAGCCCCCGCCTGGGGCCCTGAGCTTCCACAGAGGAAGCAGATCCCGAGAGCTGGGCAGCATCGACCTCATCTGACCCGTGGGAAGCCTGGGGCCCAGAGAGGTGATGGGGTTTACCCAAGGTCACACAGCTAGTACCCAGGGTCACAATGCTGTTCAGTCAGTGGTGACTCTGGGATGTGACCACAGCTGAAGGACACTGACTGAAAAATAAAAAAAATAACGGGGGAGGGCAGGGAGGGCGCAGGGATTTCCAGCTAAACCCAGCATTTACCCAAGTGCCATCCTTAGAACCCAAGGGAACCCACAGGCTGTGAATTCTCAGACTTTGAAAGACTGGTTTCACGTTCAGCGAAATCTGTCCTTCCTCAGTGTCGGGGGACCGGGTGCACCAGCATGCTCAAGGGTGGGGGAAATACTATTTGACTCCCTTTAAGCATTTTCCAAGATGCATCAATTTTTTTTGGAGGGGGGAGAAAGGTGCAGACAGGAATGAAGGCGAGCAGGCAGGCCGGCAGGAAGAGCGACAAGGAGGTAGCATTTTATTTATTTTATTTAGTTGTTCATCTTGGCTGGTTCCTGGCCCCAGGTCTTGAGCCAGGAACCTTGGGATGGATGTGGACCGTGCCTGGTGAATTAAATCTCTAAACCACCAGGACATGCTACAAAGCTCTTTTTTCATGGAGACTCTTCCCTGGGCCATGTTCCCCTTCCCCTTCAGGAAACAGCTGTGTTTTCAGCCTGAGTGTCGTCCAGCCAGGTCCACGGGAACCCTCACTCCACCCTGTGGAAGGGGAAGAAGGTGGAGGGACACCGGGAGTGGGGTCCCGCTCTGCATTCAGTGTGTCTGCATTGCTGATTGTCTTGCAGGAGGCAGGAATTTCAGCAAGGAGGGAGAGATGCAGGAAGGGAAGGAAAGTTTCCAGCACTGCAGCCCATCCATGAAAGCTACATCAGACAGACCCCAGGAAGATGAGGACCGTCGAGGCACCGCCCTCCCTGGGTCCCTGCAGCCTTCCCCACGCCCCTGCCCAGGGTCCCAGCCCCAGCCCACTCTGGGAGCACAGGCCAGCGAGAAGCCATCCCCCATCATCAGAGACTCTGCAACTTCCACAACCAGCAATCTCAGCTCGATGCCCCCTATCTCCACCAGAAAAGAGAGGGGGCCGGTTCAGGGTCCTGCAGGCACCCCACCCCCAGGCCTGGGTGTCATTAGCATTCGGCATCTTCATGGTAATGGGCCCTCTTCATGCCAATTTGATTTTATTATTATGCCAACATACTTGCTTAATTCTCTGCTGTCTTTCTTCTGCACTGTTGATTTACACTGTTAGTGTTTTAATTATACAATTCAGCACTCCTTAAAACATGAAAAACTGCTCAACTTTTCAAGCAATTAAAAGGCAGTGGAGTATATCAGCAGATCTGAGACGAGATAAGTAAATCAAGCAATTAAAAAACTCATTTGGTGAAAATGTAGTGGCCCACCTCAAATGAGAGAGGCTTCCTGGGCCCTCCTGGCAGCCGGGAACTTGGGAGAGAGGCATCTCTTCCAAACCACCTTCCTCCTAGGCAGCCCCAGCTCTGCCCTCCCGCCCGCTCTCGGCTCACCTCCTGCCCTGTCTGTGGCACTAGCTATGAATGACCTTGGTCCACTCAAGGGAGCCTGTTGACGGCGCCCAGGACAAGGCCAACTGAGGACTTACTTTTTAAGCCGCTGGCTGAAAAGCTCTTAAGCTGTCATCCCCCTCTCAGTGAAGGGGACGGCACCCCTGAGCTGGCGGGGTTTTTGAAACTGGGATAAAACATGCATAACGAAATTTACCACCTGAATCGTGGGTAAGTGGTTCGGTGGCATTAAATACCTCCATATCATACCCTCATCATCGTCCATCTCCAGAACTTTTTTCAGGATGCAAAACTGAAACTCTCCGTCCAGGAAACCGTCACGCTCCATTCCCTGCGTGCTCCATCACCGGGTTTTCCACCCGCCTCTGAGGAAGCCCGGCGGTCAGCGCGCCCCCTACAGGCTGATTGGAGAGGAGCAGACCGAGGGAAGAAATTTTGATAGAAGTTCAGGACTATTTTAATCTGTTTTAGCTATTGGTTCTGGGTTAGGTTTCATTTGAATAAAAGACTCTACCGGGTTTTGTTTTGTTTTTGTCTGAAAATGACTAGACAAGATGATCTCAAAGGCATTCTGGTTGAGAGGAACCAGGCTCAGGGGCTTGAGTTTCTGTAAAGGAAAGCTCTGGCCACCAGCAAGGATTGGGAACAAGGTATACAAGTCCCCTAGAATGGGCCGGGCACACCCCGGGAATCCAGTCTCCCCACCCACAAGCCTTTGGCTTTCCTCTCTACAAGCACATTCCATAAGGGTGTCCACAGACCAACAGATACAGAGGCTTCCATTGCACCCAGAAAGGGAAGGTGGGGATGAGGTGGGAGCAGGGACTCATCCATCACGTCAAAGCCAGAAAGGCCAGGCAGGCTCTCTGTCGGGGTGAGGATATTGACCAGGGCAGGAGGGGCCGAGAGGCAGGCGTGCCCTGAGGTTGGCACTGAAGGAGATGGAGAGGTTGGGGGAGGCAGCCTGCATGGCAGCAACTGGTTCAGGGCCAAACCTCCCTGGTGGACATGCTCCTCATCCTTCATCCACCGCTGACAGGATTATAAATGTCGAGTGGCAGTGCCCTGAATCTCAACCATGTTGGTCCCAGCAGGAGCAGGCAAGACCAGTGACTTGAGCATTTGGAGATCATACAGGAAATCAAGCCAACACCGGAGATGTGCCTGGATCAGCCCTCCCCAAAACCTCCCTGCTAAGAGGAAGATAGATGGAGCTTCCTGACTTTCCTCCTCTCAGGAAGCAGAGTACTCGGCCGCCATTTTCTTTTCAACCTGGGTCACTTCAACAGTGCCCAAGGGACCAGCCCATCTGTCTCTGAAAACAGTGCCCTTCCAGACCTGGTGATTTGCTGGTGGAGTCTGCCCCTCTGGGTCTTTCCAAGAGAGCAAAATCCCCCAAAGTCAGACTTTGGGAGGTGGGCTACGGGGATAATCATATACAAATGAAGGGGACAACCCTGTCCAAGTAGAGTCTGATCTCTCAGGGTCACCTTCCACTGAGCTGGGGCCACACCCACAGCCCACTCCTTATCAGATCATCATATTGCAACAGGAAGGAGGCGGGCAGTGAGACAGCCAGGCGACCCCATTCTGTGGGTTCTGTGGCCAAACCATGGCTTAGACAATGACTTACTGGAAGGTGAGCAGGTGGAGAAGGAGGAGGGGGAAAGAAGATCCCCGAGAGGGAGGGAGTCAGACCAAGAGAAGTCCAAAGCTGCTCACTGTGGCATCTTCGGTTAAGACTTTTAAGCATTTTTCAACCTATCAATGGGATCCACAGACAGTTGGCTGATCGTAGCCTGGTTAGAAGATAAAATCTCTCTCTTGCCAGGTGCTCACTTTCTATAGTGATAGAAGCATTTTTAGGAAGAACTAGAAATGGGGTGCTCAAAATGGAGACACAAAAAATCATCACCATGGGGCAGCTAATAGCTTCTAAAGTCATTAGTTTTTCTACCAAGTGATCAGACATAGTTCAATGCAAAAGGGAGATAACATTCTCCATGAGGCAGCATTTAGGGAAACCACTATTTCTGGGCCCTGCCCTTTCTCCTCACAGACAGTTGAGTCCTTGTTCCAGCCCTTTGCTAAGTCCCAGCCACAAAATATCCACAACCTGGACCCACACTTCACTCAAGGTTACTTCTCCTGAGCAATTTCTATTCCAAACACTTTCTACTGGTTGCTCTTTCTAATTCCAGAACCTTCCTTCATTAATCATTCTTAAGCTCTTTGAATGCAATATTTTCTCTAAGAACTGAAATTTCTTCACATTTCTGTACTCTCCTGCCATCTCCAATTACCCACATTCATCAGTCATTAACATAAAGCATTAGCATATCTATAGCTCTGCTACACCTTGATTAATCTGGTTTGGGTTGTTCTCCCACTAGCCCCTAATTGGCTGAGGGGTGACGTGGGTTGGTGTGCACCTCATCCAGTCTCAGAGTTAAAATGAGCAGAAATAGAATCCTGATGTTACTAACTCCAACTCGTTTTTTTTTTTTTTTTGCACATGAGGAAACTGAGGCCTGCAGAGGTGAAGCAACCTCTCTCCTCTTCCCACATTACTCTAGGCAACCCCACCTCAGAATGTTTCCTATAAGATAGTTATCTGAAGTGCTCTGCAAACAGTTCTAGTGCCAGGGGAAGAAGGTGCACAGAGCAAAAGGGATATGCAGCCAAACAACCTTTGGAAAGCTCAAACAGCATGTCCCTCTCTTGGGTAGTCATAATGCCAGGTAACAAAGACTTCTGAAAAGTCTCAGTAAGAAACCTATTAACTTTATTTATTCCTAAGCTCCTTTAAGCATTTTTATTTTTACCTCTAGCCCAGCTATGTAAGTCTATCTTGCTATGTAAAATAATGATCCCCAAACTAAGTAGCTTAAAACAATAAACATTAATTACTCACAAAATAATAATGAGGGACAGGAATCCATGGGTAGTTTTACCTGATGGTTTTGGCTTAGAATCTCCCGTGAGGCTGCAGTCAAGCTGTCAGGGGCCTTCATCTGAAAGCTGGACTGGGGCTGACAGATCTGCTTTCAAGATGATGCACTGACAAGGCTGTTGGTTGGAGGCCTCAGTTCCTCACGATGTGGAAGATAGGGCTGCTTGCGTGTCCTGACATGGCAGCTGGCCCCTCTTAATTTGTCATTCAATGGAGAGAAAAATGACAGATGCTACAGTGTTTTTGTGACATATCCTTGGAAGTCACACATCATCATTTCCACAGCATCCTGTTGGTTATACATGTTAGCTATTTCAGTGTAGATGGGATTACACAACAGCGAGGGCTAGGAGGTGGGAATCATTGGAAGTCGGCCACCATATCATCCATTAACTACATACCTTGAGAACCACTACCCCAGGACCTACTCTGTGTGGAAATATGTAAATGAGAAAGTTGTGAATAATCCAAATTTTTAAGTTGATGCCGCTAAAATGAGATACCACTGGCAGCTTAGCCTGGCTCAGCTTTCTAAAAACCAGACCCCAGCCCTTTTTGTCAGCCCTCAGTTTTGCCTGGTCCTGTATTTGGAAAGGGTTCTGTGCTTCTTCCCTGTGGGTTCCTGTAGACATTACTCTTGTTGTCTGTGATTAACCATGATCTCCAGCCTCCAAGACAAGGCCAACCTTCTCTCCACCTCAGGTCAGCTCTCAACTTCAGCTAAGACAAGACAGATTCCTATTTTCAATGTGAAAATCTCCTTCACTGAGTCCCTGGTTCCACTGTGAAAGCAGCTCTGATAATAATAAAATTTTCTAACACTTATTAAGTGCTTATAATATGTAAGGTATTGTGCCAACATATTTACATTCACTATACCATTTCATTCTCAATGGCCCGAAGAGTTCTTACAGCCCATTGGAAAGATAAGAAAACTGAGGCTCTGGCTGATCAAGGGATATGACTAGCAACACAGAGTTGAAACTGGCACAGCTGAGGTTGAGCTGGACCATTTGGCTCCAGAGCCCAAATAGCTTGCTCTTGAGTTCTATTTCCTCCAGCTCCCAAGTCACCTCTAAAGCAGAGAGGCCTCTTGAGGCTGCTTTTTCTGGCTCAGGGAACCCTCTCTTCCCAATTCACCGGAAGTTCCAAAGATGCACACCCACACCCCTCTCCTCCAGGGACATGATCTTGAATCATTATATTTTAAAATAATAAAATGCCTTATATGAATGACATTTAGAGACAATCCTCTACCAAAGCAACAGATGTTTTTCCTCACCTGCTCCTTCAAAACAGATTTTAAAAGATAAACTAATATCTTGAAAGAAAAGGAATTGGTTAAAGTTGAAATAATGTGGATTGTATGTTGGTTTGTATTATATGCATAGTTACTGATATATGTAAAATACATAATAACAGCACAGGGTAGATAAAATTTTCATGTTATAAGATTTTCATATTTATGCCACGTGTCCTAATATGAACTGTATATACTGTGATAAGTTAAGGATGCATAGGACAAACACTAAGGAAAGCATAGAGACATATAGATCAACAAGCAATTGAGGTCTCAAAATACAGCATTTTTAAACAAACCTATAAGAAGGAAGGAAAAGAGAAAGAAAAGAATAAAAAAACAAATGAGACTAGAAAATCACAGTAGTTACAGTGAAAAGACGCTAAGTCAGTCATCCAAATAATTCTCACTGTGGTATTCACACCCCTGTATAAGACCATGCCTTAATGTAGATAAAATTTGACTTATTTTCAATCATATAATAGGGCAGAGATAGTGGGATGTTCCTTCCATGATTATGTTACTCGGTGTCATGACTTCCATCTTCTCAGGAGACTGTCTCCTCTGCAGGCTAAGTGCTATGTGGTCAAACTGGTCCATGTAGAATCCTGTGTGGCAAGCGCCTGAGGAAGGCATCCTCAGGCAAACGGGCAGCAAAAAGCTGAGGTCTCATTCCAACAGTGTGCAATGAACTGAGTTATTCCAGCAATGCTGGAAGTGAACCCTTCCCCAGTCAAGCTTTCAGATGAGACACCACCCCTAGGAAACACCTTGATTGAAGCCTTGTTAAAGATCCTATAGCAGAGGACCCAGCTAGCCACACCCAGATTTCTGGCCACATGCCCTGGTGTCCTAGCAGATAAGATCACTGGATATAGTCCACTGCATCCCAAGGACCCAAGTTCATGTCCCAGGGCTGGCAGAACGACCAGTGTGAGCAACTAAATAAAATAAATAAACTGCTTCTTCTTCTTCTCTCTTCCTGCCCGCCTGCCTGCTTACCTTCATTTCTGCCTGCACCTTTCCTTAAAAAAAAAATAAATGAAAATTATCTATAGGACCTCCTCCATCCTTACTCCCACATTTGATCCTTTCCCCACTGGTAACGTCTGCTCTGTTGTCAAAGTGCACTTAGTTTATTTTATCCATTCATTTACTTCATTTCCTTATCGTTGTGTACATAGAAGAAATCATCTAACATATTTCCTTCTCCCTTGGACTTATTTCACTTAGCATAATTCCCTTGAGTTCCTTCCACTTGGCTATAAATGACAAAAATTCATCTTCCCTTATCTCTAAATAGTAGTGTATATATACCAAGTCTTCTTTATTCAACCATGTATCAATAGATACTATCAATGGTTTGCATATCCTGCTATTGCAAAAGAAATGGTACGATGAACACAGGGACATACATTTCTCTTAAAGTCAAAAATTTCATATTCTCTGGATAGAGACCCAAAGTTTGGGATCACAAGATCATTTGGTAGTTCTATTTTTAGCTTTCTGAGAAACTTCTGATGGTGTTTTCCAACATGGCTGCACCCACTGACATTCCCAATGTCTGCAGGCTCCGTTTTCTCCACACCCTCACTAGCACTTTTTGTCACTAGTCTTTCTGATGTAAGCCATTTACACAGCCATGAGATGGTAGTTCACTGCAGTTTTGATTTGTGTTTTCCTAACAATAGGTGATGCTGAGTATTTTCCCATGTGCCTACTGGCCATATATATATATATATATATATATATATATATATATATATATATATATATGCCCTCTGGGGTGAAGTGTCTGTTCAGATTTTCCACCCATTTTTTCATTGGGTTGTTTGGTTTTTTGTTGAAGTGCATGAATTTTTTTATGTACCTTAGATAACAACCTTTCATTAGATGCAAGATGAGCAAATAACTTGTCCCATTCAATAGGCTGCCTTTTTGTTCCACTGATATCTTTTGTTATACAAAAGGTTTTTAATTTGACATAGTTTTGTTTGTTTATCTTTGCTTTTGTGTCTCTTGTCATCGGAGTCAACTTCCCAAAGACATCTCTAAGGCTGATGTCATGGGGAGCATGGACAATGTTTTCTTCTCTATGTTTATCGTTTCATCCAAGTCTTTCACCCATTTTGAACTGATCTGTGTGTACAGAGTTGGAGGGTGATCTTGCTTCATTTTTGCCCATGTGGCTGTCAAATTTTCCCAACATCACTTGAAGAGATTCTCCTTTCTCCGTTGTGTAGCTTATTTGTCACAGACCAACTGTTGACATATGTGTGGGGGTGTGTCTGTGGTGTGTGTATCTTTATGAACGTAAGACAAAGCAACCTCAAAATGAAAAGTGTTGCCAGAGACACAAAGGAACATTCCACAGCGTTAAACAGATAGATTCATCAGGAAAACGCACCAATCCTAAAATGTAGGCACCTAATAAAAGAATTTCAAAATATGTGAAGAAATACTAACAGAACTACATGAATAGATAACTTCATAATTATGGTTAGAGATTTTAACACCTCTCTTAGTGACTCATAGACCAACTAAAACATCAATATGGATATAATTCACTTGACAACACTAACAACCAATTGACCTCATTGATGTTTCTAGAACTTTTATCCAACCACTTCAGATACACATGCTTTCAAATCCTCCAGGAATATTTTTAAGATGGATCATTACTCTGCAAAAACAAAGTAAGTCTAAATCAATTTCAAACACTGAAATATTATCAAGTGTATTCTCAGACCAGAAGAGAAGGAACCACCTCCCCCAAATCTGAAAATTAAACAGCACAGTTATTAACAGAAGGGAAATTAGAAAACATTCTGAAGAATAATGAAAATTCACCAGAATCTATGGGAAAGGCTCCGTATCCATTTATGGAGAATTAACTGCTCCCAGGGTGATGCCTTTCCCCATGGCAAGGAACTAGGAAACTGGACAAACTCTAAGAACACTTGTTTTCAGCTACTGAACAGACAGCACAGAATAATGATCTCTAATCTAAGGGAAACTAATAAGGCAATCCCCAGTTTACTGCCAAGAGAATTTCCAAGCCTCGGGAAAGGGAAGAGGAGCCTAAATAGAGAAAGGAGTCAAAGTTAAAAAGAGAAAAATGGACTGCGTGGAGGCTGGGAGACTAAACTGTGGGAGGCAAAGCACTGGGCAGAAGGAGATGCAGAGAGGGAGAGCTGACATCTACAAAGGGGTACCTTGGACATTCAAATCAATGTTGCTCTAACTGTAGGTGGGGTGACATTCCATACAGCAGGGAAACAAGCCTTGGAAAGCAGGAGTGGGACCATGCCTGAAACTCACACAGGCCTCAAAGTGTCCGCCAAGCTTGTTTCAGTGCCAACCGGAATGACAGAACTTTCTAGAACAGAGTGTATCAGATCATCTTTATAGAAGTGTTGATTTAGTCATGCAAATTAGCTCTGGACTAAATGATGTTCTGGAAAATCCCTAACAAAGATAACAAGTACACCTCCAAAGGATCAGCAAATCCAAAGAGTCTAACTATAGGCCAGAACAAAATCCAAAACATTTTAAGGAGAGAAACAAAATCCAGAACAAATTAACAGTATCGAGCATCCAATTAAAAATAGACGGTACACTGGGGAAGAACACTTGGTGATGTGGTGGAGGGCAGGGTGTGTTGAAATATATCTAAGAAATGGGGAACCTATACACAGGAAATTATTTTAATGTGTAGAATAATTACTACAATAAAAAATAAATTAAAAAAAGTCCCAAAATGAATCAGGAAAATTTGACAAAGAGAAAACAGAGCCAGAATTACACAAATGAAATTAAGAAGCAAGAGCATTTTAAAATATATTACAAATACTTTATTAGGCTAGAGAATTAAAAAAAGGAACCATAAATACAACAAAGAGGGAAGTAAAACATATTTTTAAAAGAGCCTGAAGTTTTGTCTAGACATCAAGAAAATGCAACATCAAAAATAAAAGACAAAAATGTACCAGAGGGAAACGCAGGTTAGACACTTCAGAGAATCAGTGACCTTGAAAGACAGCAGAGGGCAGAAGCTGGTGGCAGCACAGACAGAAGGACTCAAAACAAAACAGAAAACCAGCGTCCTGTGAGATAGTGTTAATGTTTTAACCTGTGTGTATTCAAAATTCTGGGAAAGTAGGGGAATAAAAAACATATTTGAAGAAGTAATGGTCAAATATTTCCCAAATTTGATGAAAACTGTAAACTTACAGACACATCCAAGAAAAGAACCCCAGAGTAAATTAAAACACACACACAAAGAGAGAGACAGAGACAGAGACAGAGACAGAGACAGAGAAAGGTACATTATAATCGAATTGTTTAAAATCTGTCCTAAGAAGTCAGAAAGGGAGAAAAACACATTTCGGAAGGAAAGAATCATACAGCGGACTTCTCTTCAGTAGTTATGCAAGCCAGAAAAGAGTGGAATGGTATCTTTAAAGTACTGTACTAAAAGAAAGTAACTATCTTTTCAGCAAGGTGGGTGAAACGTGAAGGCCTTATTCTAAGTAAAATAAGTCAAATTGAGAAAGACAACTATAGTATCATCTTATTTATATATGAAATCTAAAGAAAAACTCAGCTCGTAGAGAAGTGATCAGATTCATGGGTAACAAAGGCAGAGCAGGGAATGGGGGAAAGTAACGGGAAGAAGGTGGTCACTTCCAGCTATCAGATAAATCAGAATTGGGGGTGAAATAACCAACGTCGTGACTATAAGGAACACTGCACAAGATAGGTAGGAAAATTGTTAAAAGTGTGAATCCTAAGGGTTCTCATCACAAGATTTTTTTCTTTTTTCTCTTCTTTCATTTCTTTTTATTGTCTCTGTACAATAGGAGAAGATGGATGTCAGCTGAACCTATTGTGGGAATCTACTCACAATATATGTAAATCAACCCATCACGCTCCATGCCTTAAACTTCTACAGTGATGCCTGCCAATTATTTCTCAATAAAACTGGAGGGGAAGAAAGAAAATAACTGTCAACCTAGAAATCTATAACTAGTGAAAATATATTTCAAAAATGAAGACAAAATAAAGATTTTTTTTTTTTTAGACATTCAAAAGCTGAGAGAATCCATCACCAGCAATACTGAACTTCGAAAAATGTAATAAGAAGATATTCCGGCGGGAGGAAAACAGCAGATGGAAAACTGAATCTATGCAAAGGAAGGATGTCAAAATGGCTAATGCATGGGTACATATAAAATATATTTTTCTCATTTTCCTATCTCTTTAAAAGATAATTGACTGCTTAAAGCCAAATAATAGCGCCACTTCTGGCCCAAATGGAGTAATAGAAAACAGATTGTCCCTGACAATGTGAAATAGTGCAGCCATGTTGCAAAGTTTCTGCTAAAGTTAAACACACATTTCTGATGTGACCCATCAATTTCAAGGTACCGACCCCTCAAAAAATAAAAACCTATGTCCACACAAAGACGGGTACATGAATGTCCGTAGCAGCTTTAACCCCCAAACCAGAAGCACCTCAGACATCCATCAATAGGAAAATGGATAAACAAATTGTGGTACTGTATAAATCTACACAGCAATTAAAAACAACAGGCGTAATAAAATAGATGAATCTTAAAGCATTTCATTAAATGAAGGGTAGAGCAGTGCTGCCACAGACCACGTGTGTGTCACTCCCAACATTCATAGACTGACCTCCTATCCCCCCAAAACTCCTACCCCACAATATGATGTTATTAGAAGGAGGGAGGTCTGTAAATCTGAGAGGTGATTAGGTGACGAGGTGGAACCCTCATGACTGGGGTTACGGTCTATATAAAAGAGTCCCCCAGGAGCCCCCGGCCCCTTGGACCACACGAGGTTATAGTGAGAAGACACCAGCTATGAACTAGGAAGCAGGTCTCACCAGACACAGAAGCTGCCAGTTCCTTGACCTCAGATTTTCCAGCCTCCAGACTGTGAGAAATACATGTCTGTTGTTTCTAAGCCACCCAGTCTCCGATATTCTGTTGTAACAGCCCAAATGGACACAGACACTGCATAATGTATAGAAAATTCAAGAAAAGGCAAAACTAAGTGATAGAAAGCAAATCAACAGCCAGGTAGGAATGGGAAGATGATTGACTAAAAGAGACACCAGGGAACTTGTGGAGGGGATGAAAATGTTTTCTATTTTAAACGTGGTGGTGGTCACATGTGAGTCAAAACTCCATCAACTGGACATTGAAATTGGTGAATTTTACGGTATCCAATTTATAATTCATTAAGTTCAGTTTTTTTTTTTTTTTAATCTGTAGCATGTTACTCAAGTGGTGCTTCTAGAGATATTTATACCTTTCAGTTTCTTCATTTGAACAGAATAAAGGTTTAAAATCAAATGCCTAAGTTTCTATTTTAGGAAGTTAGAAAAAGAAGAGGAAATTAAGACCAAAGTAATCGAAAGAAGAAAACAAACATGATAATGTAACATAGAATCTCCAGCGGGGCACAGTGACTAAAAGAGGCCAGTTCTGTGACAGTATTGACCTGTGGGCAGTGAACTTTGTGCAGTGTATACAGATGATAATTTATGATGCTGTGCACCTGAAACTTGTATAATGCTGTGTAACCTTTAATAAAAAAACTTTTAACCTGTAATAGTAGGAATTGATGAAATACAAAGCAGAGAAACCAAAAGAAATCTAATAAAGCTCAAACTGTATTTCTTTCATAAGACTGAGACAACTTAAACCCCTTCTGGAGCTGATGTGAAGAAAGGGGAAACCACAGTGTACCATTATCATGGGTGACAGAGGCGACATCACTACAAATCCTACAACAAAGGATAATAAAATAATATTTTAAACATCATTTTTGCCCAGAAATCTATCAGCTTAAATGAAAAGGATAAATTCCCTGAAAAAAAAACACAAATTACCAAAACTGACTCAAGAAATATAAAAAGAGAATCACGTAGAATTTTAAATCTTCATTTTAAAAAGAAACATTTGGTAGAGAAAAAACCTTGGCCCTGATGACTTTACAGGAAATGGTATCAACCTCAAAAAAGAAGAAATACCATACATAAAATGTTTCCATAAAATTGAAAATATGGGAATATTCTCTAACTCTTTGAATGAAATAAGCATAACCCTGTGCCCCAAAGCTATAACAGACGCTGAGAAAGGAAATTACAGACCCATATACTCTATGAGAATTGTTCCTTTTAAAAATCTCTCAACTAATGTTAGCAAATCATATAATAAATGTATAATACATTCATGTGCATAGATGAATAAAACAAGCCAAGTAGAGTTTTCCCAGGAATGCCAGCTTGGTTTAACAGTCCAATATCAAGCAATGACATACAGATATTAATGAAGAGAAAGAAAAAATACACAAGATCTAAAAAAAATTCAGGAAAAGTACTTAACATCCAACACTCATTTCTAAGTTAACACCCTCAGCAAACTAAGAATTGAAGGTTGGAGACTTCGGCCAGATAAAAGGCATGCAATGGTACAGCTAGAGGTAATATGAGACTTTAATAGTGAGACTGGGAAAAACACGAAGACTTCCACCGTCACCATGTCTGTTAAACATTGTGCTGGAATATCTAACCAGAACGATAAGGCCAGAAAAAGAAATAAGAGGTTTATTTCCCTTTTTCACATGTGACACCATGATTTCCATTTTAAAATAACAAAAGAATAAACAAAAGGGTTAATTGAACAAAACTGCAGAATACAGCCCCATCTACCAAAATGTACTGTTTTTCTATACACTACCAAAAGAACATTAGAGCGTAAAGTAACAGCAAATCCCATTAATAATGACATCCAAACATGTAAAATACTTAAGACTAAAGTTACCCGAAAAGCAAAAAGGTAATATCGCTACACTGGAAACTGCAAAACACGACTGAAAAAAAAAAATTCCAGAAGACCTAAATACATGGAATAAAATAAAATAAATATTTCTTCCTCCACTTTCAGCCTACCTACCTGCTCACCTTCATTCTTGCCTGCACCTTTCTTTAAAACAAAAATAAATAAAAGGTGTGAACAGGCAGTTCACAGAAGAGAATGTGAGAACGCCCAAGTAAGCATAGGAAAAGGTTTTTCAGGAAAGTCACCTATTAGCCCACACATTTAGCCAAGTATTTCCCCAAAAGAAATGATGACGTAGGTCCACAAAACCCCTGTACTGGAAAATCCTAGCAACATTATTTCTAACAGCCACAAAATAAGCCTTGACCCCGACTTCACACTATATACCAAACTAATTTGAGCAGGATCATTGACCTCGACATAAATCTTTGACCTAGACACCTAAACACACCAAGCATCCATTAACAGGAGATGGGTAAACAAAGTCCAGTATATTAGTGCAGTGGAATACTACTCAGCGATATAAAAGCCCAAATTTCTGAGCCCTGTGAACTACTCAGGAGCCTCACAGAGAAGGTGCTGGGGGAAAGAAGAAGACAGACACCACTAAGCATTTGCTATGGGATTCCATCAAATGAAGTTCAAGAGCAGGCAAGACAATTAATGTGAGAGAAAGGTTGAGAGTCACTGGGAAGGAACACAGGGGATGCTAATGTTCTGAGTGCGGATGGGTTCCCTGACACCAGCATTGCCATCTGTCATAACTCTTCCAACTCTACACTTAAAAATCTGTGCATTTCCCTTTATGTAAATTTGACCTTAAAAAAAAGAAAGTGGGCATCTTCCTTGCCTAGTTCTCCTGACCCTACAAGATGGGCCCTAAGGAGCTTTGGACACCACATCACTGCACTCCCTCCTTTATTCACCTGCTTTCCTCCAGCTGATCTTCTTTCCGGTCTGATTTCACAAGCACACCAAGCTCACCCCTATAAGGTCTTTGCATTTGCATGCTCCCGCATTTGCAGGGTCTTTCCATGTCTGTGCATGCATGCCCATGCTCCTAAGAGAGGCTCCCTGAATCCGATCCTGACAGCAAAGAGCTGGCACAGTCCAGCTGGGTAATAGGGGGTCATTCACAAGCCCATGGCCAGGATGCAGGAGACCCCCAGGCACAATGCAACGCAGAGCCAATACTCTCCCACCCCGGGCTGCAAGTGGGGTCAGGGAGATGGAGCTGGGTGTGCTGACATGCAGGATGGGCATCCGGAATAAATCCAACATCACCCTCCGCCTGCCTGCCCTCCTCTCTGCAGAGGCTCCCTACCAGCAAACTCAATCGGCGCTCGGAACCCAAAGGAACCCTTTGCTGCAGGTCAGCCCCTGACAAGGCTGGAGAGTATCTGGGGGCAAACGAACACCCACCACACTGTTCCTGGCCTCCCACCCACACAGCCGTTCTCTAGGATTCCCTTTCCGCATCTCTATAGACTGTGTCATCACTAACTCCTCTTATTTACTTATCTGGTACCAAATACCTCTCCCCTGAAAGTAAGCTCGTGTCTGGTGGTGACTGTATCCCTGAGCCTAGAACAGAGCTTCCCAAACAAAATCATGGCACTCCCTTAAGGACCTGAGAGAAAATCATGGCGGGTCTGTCCCCACCACTCCTTTTCATAGAGCAGTTTGCAGGGGAAAAATGAAGAGTATCCTTTTTAACCAGGCCACAGCTTCTCTTCTTATTTCCATCTGGCATTAGTCTGGTGCGCTTAGCACAGTGTATGAACCAGCAGTGATGCGTCATGACGAGCCCTGTCCTGTCCAGAGGGCTCCCTCTTGGTGACAAGCGGACCGGCCCTGTGTCCGCCATTCCTGTATCATACAGAATGGCTTCTCTGCTCTCAGTGCTTCATCTAGTCACCCTTCTCTCTCTCCCCCGGACGGGGCAACCACTCATCTCTTCACGGTCTCCCTCTGTTGTCCTTTTCCCTCATGTCAGAGAGTGGGGAGCCCACAGCGTCTCCCTAGTTTGAGCCACTTGGACATGAATGAGTTCTCCCACGTCTTGAGAATGTTTTCTAAACCCACGCATGACTGTCCAAAAGGGACATGGAGATGTCCCATCGTGGAGGTGTGAGCACCGCAGGGAGGCTTGGCCGGGCCCTCTTGCCCACCAGGGTGGGAGCCTTCCTTCCAGTTCCCTTTTGTGCCCTCCCCTCCCCGCCTCGCCCCCGGTAAGTGATACAGAGATTTCCTCATTGGAAAGCTAATTTAGGCGCCATAACGGAGACTATATTTAATGTAAATGGAGGAAGTGGAAGCAGAAGGATTTATGGTAATAATAACCTGCCTGTAATAACACAGAGTGGGTCACCTGCTTAAGATACAGGGGATTAAAGAGAAGGAAACGCACCTCCCAGAAGGACATGGTGTCACGAGAAAACCACAATAGCGCCAAGTCTTGGCTGATCTTATTAAATCCCATAGATCTTGCTCTGCTTTCTGGCAGAAGAGGCTACTTCTTCCCTGGGTTCAGAACACCCAAAGTGAGGCCCGAATCGGAAGTGGGGGTGGAGGGGAGAGGGCAGTTCCCCGGAGGGCCCTTTGTCCGAGAGCCAGCGTGGGACACAGCACAGGGCCCTGGGGGTTCTGGACACAGGAGAACAGAGAGCAGCGGGGGTGCAGGAAGCTGTCCATTTGGGAGGGTCCAGACGATGGTGACCTTAGCCCTGTCCCCGGGCGGTACCAGGCTGGTCATCGACAATCCTTCAGAAAGCTGGGGTGCAAGAAACACCCCAATGGTGGCTGGCAGCAGCAGAAGACTTTGGGCAGCGGGCGAGCTCTGCACATTTAGGCAGACCTGGGTGTGGATTCCGGCCCCACTGCTCACAGCCACATGACGCTGGGCACGTTGCAACACCAGCTCATCCACCGCCCGCGCTGGCAGCTCTCAGCCCAGGAGCAGAGCTCTCCCAGCCACCGGTTACTGGGCTGATGCAGAACCCGTTGTCTCGCCGGAGCTGGCAGGACCCGCAGAAGCCCTCCTTCCCTCAACAAGGACCCCTGGTCCCAGGGGAGACGCCAGCCCAGGCCTGCCTCCACCCCTACTTTGGAGCAGCAGGGAGGAGGCTGAGCTCTGCTGCTTCTGGATGGTGGCCGATCCTTCCTCAGCCTCTCCCTCTTCCTCCCTGCCCCCCCCCCACCTCCTCCCTGCATTAATGGTTTGCTAGGATTCGAGTACTCTGGAGAGGATCATAATGCAGTGAGCAGAGATATTGCACAAAGGACATGGCGTCCCTGCTGCACCACGGTTTTTTAATATGTTTGCATGAAATCACCACACTAGGAGAATGTTCTCCTAGAGGAGGAAAAGGGCAGGGGTGACCTGCCTGGCAAGAAGATAAAACTGTGCGTGCTAAGAAAGGGGGTGGCTTCCAAGACTCCCCAAGGACTCAATCTGCAACCCTTAAGTGATGATGCCTCCTTCTAAGGTCTCATATCAAGAGGGATGCTGTGACATTCTAGCCAGGACACCATGGTGGATGTTATGATGCCCTAGCCTGGAGACCAAGTCTTTTCCCTGTGGGGGAGGGACCTGCATATCTTTCTCTGGGTGCCTGATTGAGGAGGGCATGGGACCCCGGGCACAAGAGGTCTCATTTGCCCAGTAAAACAAAGGTGAGCACACCACAAAGCTTGCACAGGAAGCCACCCACCTCCCCCAGCCTGCCGGAGCACACTGCCCCTCCAACCACTGTGTTTAATCTGCACCCTGCTCCCCATCTCCTCCCAAAGATCCCATTCCTGTTGGCTTCTGCTTTTTCTCAGAAATTCTATGGACCTTATACAGACTGACCATATTTCCTTAAGAAAAAAAGGTATATTGGGATAGCAAAAAAGGGACAAGTTTACATGCTGGAGACTAAGAGGAGGGGAGGAGGTGGAGCAATCCGAGCAGAAGCAGAGCAGCCAGGTCAGCAACAAGTGAGTATATGTGATGCTGATTGGTGATCTCATAGTAATGACATGTGGTCCAGCAGGACTTCATGCAAATGTCCAGGCCCGATACAAGGAATTTGAGCACCTTAAGCCAAAAACCAAATTTGATGCCCCTATAAGCCCCACTATAAATGTCCTACCTAAAACACATGCCACTTCAGTCATTCCAGTGCCAGAAATGCCCAATAACCCCCACAGTGCCAGAGATAACCCACGGTGCCAGAGATAACCCCTCAGAGCCAGAGATAACCCCACGGTGCCAGAGATAACCCCACGGTGCCAGAGA
>RJWH01006928.1:0-47015 GCA_004363575.1 Solenodon paradoxus | reverse complement strand
TCCTCCTATCTCACTGGTGATTTCTTAGTCTTTCTCATGGGATTTTTTTCCTCTTCTTTTCCACTATAAGTGTTGGTGTCTCCCAGGACTCTATCCATGGCCTTCTTTTTTTAATATATTCATGGCAGATTTCATCCAACTATAGCTGATGACTGGAATGAGCAATTATACATTGACAACTCCAAAACTTAGGTTTACATTCCTTCTCCTTCTTGAGCTTCAAGAGGTACATATGCGAAAGGCTGCTGGTCACCCTTACTTAGCTGCCCTACAGAGTTCTTTCCACATCAGCATTGCCCTAGATCAAGGTTTCTCAGTTTCCCTACTATTGAAAATTTGTATTGGATGCATTTTATTGTGTGGGACTGTTAGATACATTATAGATGTTTAGAAGCATTTCTGGCCTCCACCTACTAGATGTCATTAACTGTGACAACCAACAATGCCTCTAGATGTTGCCAGATATCTCTTGGGGGGACATAATTGCCCCCAGTTGAGAACCACAGCCCTAAACTAAGTTTATCCTCTTTCCTTTCCAAAAGTACTTTTTTTCCTCACCTTAGTGAATGGTACCACCACCTGTACTAGAAACATGTCATCCTGGATTCCTCTCCCTTAATCTCTCCTTCCTCCAGCTACATCTAATCAATTTCCAAATCAGTTTTCCTTTCTCAAGATACATTGACTTTACCTTCTATCTCTGCCATTATCACCACCACCTCCTCTCTAGCCCAAACTATCCTCTTCTCTCACCTAGTTACTATAATAACATCCAAACTGGTCTTGCTGATTCCAGTCCTGCACCTTGTTATATTCTCTACACTGTAGCCAAAGCCATCCTAAAGATGCAAATAAGTTCATACCGTTGTCTTGCTTAAAACTCTATAGTAGTTGCCCAGTGGCTTGTAGAATAAAGTTTAAATTCCTTACTTTTTCACTTAAGGATCTTCATAAGGTTCCTAACCTCATCTTCTGCAACATCCTCACGTGCTTTCCTTTTCTCACTTGTATTGAACTAGAGTTTTCCTGCCAGGTGTCTCACCTGCCTGACACTGTTCTCTTTAGATTGCCTTCAGTCTTCTTTGCCTGGCTTCTGCTTATGTTCTGAGATTCATTTCAAGCATCTGTTCCTTTAGAAAACCTTATCTGACTTGTGTCTGATTCCCCTCCTCTGTACTCCTATACCTCCCTTACATGTATCTCCTGTTACAGCACTTGATACATTGTCATTGAGTTGGTGCTTCTCAGAGACTTGGAGGTAGAAGCTGTGTGCTATTTAAGTCTGTAGCCTAGTACTTAATACACATCCATACACATGGTGGGTACTCAGCAAATGTTGAGTGAATTAACACTTTTTAAACAATATTTACTCATGTTTCTAGCCTTCTGTTGGGAAAAGTTCTACCTTCCACATCTATCGAAATGAATTCCTCCTCCCTGCAGAATGTGTGCTGAACCTAAAATCCAATCTATAAGATACTTAAATATAGGTCAAATGACCATTATGATAGTATCTTAAGTGTGTCTAGAGTACTGGGCTGTTCTCAGTTGTTGTTTTTTTAAAGACTTTCATGTCCTTTTTTTCTATTACTGTACTGATGTTCTATTCCATTAAGATGACAGGCTAACCCCAGTCTTCCTTGATTTGAAGTTTAAATATCTTTTCTTGAGACTTGAGTAAAAGTGTGAATTTTGTGGGAACCACTAACTAGAGTGACCCGCCTTAGGAAGTGGTCTTTAAATAAAATACTATTAAAAAAATACAGGTCTACAGTTGTAAAAGTCAAATACTACTGACAGATTAGTAAGGAAAAATGTGGTCCACTGTCCACCCCTCCTTACTTTGCGTCTCGCTCCCTAGAAATAGTCACATTTATTTAACTGTTTCTTTTTGGTGTTCCATATTGCTAAATAGCATGTTTAGAATAGTCTGATATTTCTTGACATAGCATATTTATGTATTATTTGTTGACTTCCAGTTATAGCATATAAAAATTTACCTCTTGTCTTCCCTCCCAAACTCCCCATCCTCTCCTAGCTTTATAGTACAATTTTGGGGTGCGTTAATATTTAGTGTTTTTATTGTTATTACTATGTAGATAATCAGTACATATTAAGTAGGTGTGCTTTACTGTACACATTGTCTCTTTCATTTTATGTGGTGGAACATTATAAACATCTAAAAGTAGGGAGTAGGAGGACGAGCTCTGTGTACCTGTTACACAGCTTCAACAACTATCAACATAACTACTCTTGTGTTATCTATACTCTCACCCACTTTTCACCAACCCCTTTGGTGGTGGAAAGGCACCACCAAATTTGTGGTCCCAGAGACCTTGAGGTTAATTCCAGAAATGACATCATGTAAAATGTAAATGCTTTCGTGTGAGTGCTAAAAGAAAGGATGCATTTTTAAAACATAACTTAATGGCACACTCTGGTGGCCTAGTGATCTAGTGCACCCTGGGAGCAGTCCCACGTATATCCCAAGGTCCTGAGTTCAAGACCTAGGGCCTGGGGGTAGAGGGAAACAACCATCATGAACAAATAAATAAAAATAAATAATGTGCTTTTTTAAAATAAAAATAACTTCATACCATTATTACACCTAGAAATAAACAGTATATCCCATAATGCTATCACATATTTAGCAAACATTCAGAGTTGATGCTGATTTATCTCAAAAAAAGTTGGTTTGTTCAAATCAGAATTCAAACAAGGTATACACTTTGATTTGACTAACAATCTCTTTCATCTCCTGTTTTGTAAGCAACCTTCAAGGCTACTTATTTTATTCTTACAATTTGTTTTTTGAAGAAACTGGTTTATCTTCATGTGGATATTCTCGCATTCTGGATTTGATTGATTAGATCCCTATGATGTCATTTAAATTCTTTCCCATCCCCTGTATTTCCTATAAATTGATACATCTAAAGTACTGATCAGATTCAGCTTTGGTTTTTGGCAAGAATATTTCTTATGCATACATGTCTGATGGCCTCTCTTTTGGTGATGTTGTGATTGAGCATTGAACTCAGGGCCATGGCTTTAGTGGTGATTGGTGATCATTGTCTAGATTCATTGTTTCATGGGATATTGCATTGTGGTGATATTTTATGTCTATCAAGCCTTCTTCATTTATTAGCTGAAGTTCTTCCAAAAAGCATGCCTTTACAGCTACCTGGTTCTCTAAGATACTCATACAAGAAAGGGTAAATCCTTGTTTTTTTTTTTTTCACATTCCTCAGAAGGTGGTCGGTTAAATTTGTTTCCATATCATTATGAATTCATGGATATTTAGCACACATGTTAATATGCTTCAGTTCACTGTATGTACTGTTTGGAAGGTGACTCAAATTATTCCATTTTTTGCCAATTGAAACTTCCTTAAATTGCCTCAAAGCCTTAGATAACCCTGATAGTTCTAGAATGATAAGATATATCTAGCACATTTAGTCCATTTTCTGTCTGAGATCTGGAATCCGTCCTTTCTTCAAGGAATCTTTTAGTGGGAAATGGTATTTGGAGACCACAGTATTGGTGCTAGGGAAGTTCATTTATACTGGGTTAATCATATTTCAAGGTATTTTTAGTGGACAAAGCTAGGAAAGCTAGGAGATATTTTTTAATGTTTTTATTGTAGTAATTATTCTACACATTAAAATAATTTCCTATATATAGGTTTTCCATTTTTAGATATAATTCAGCACACCATGCCCTCCACCAAATCACCAAGTGTTCTTCCCCATTGTCCATTGGGCCCCACCACCATTTGCCCCTGCTCGCCCTGTTCCCTTTTGGTAACCTCAGTTCTGTTGCAAGTGTTTCAGGGTTGGTTGTGTTTCATCTGTTCCTTTGTTTTGTCTATTCCCATTCCACCTATGAGTGAGGTCATCTGGTATCTATATCTTTCTTCTTTTGACTTATTTCACTTAAAGCTAGGAAATATTTTTAAAAGATAAAATGTTTATAGTAAAGTATCCACATCAAATTTAGAATTCTAGTTTTTACTTAATTTCTTTGATTTTATATTTTATTGTCTATCTCTTACAATGAAAATTTTATTCCTAATGCCATTAGCTTAATTACATATACACACATATTTAAAAGAATAGTACCAATATTATTACTAAGAAATGACTACTGAAAAGAACTCAGGATTTCTGTTCAGTTCTTTTTGTCAAATTACTGTATCACTTGAAATAATTGCAATAATTCCTCTCTTTGGAGTTAAACCACTAACTTGATATTTGTTGGGTTTTTTTTTTTAAGAAAAGGTGGAAGCCGGAGCGAAGGGCAAGAAGAGAGAAGAGGAGGAAGCATCTTTATTTTATTTTTATTTTTATTTAGTTGTCACACTGGTTGTTTCCCTCAGATCTGGAACTCAAACCCAGGGGTATGTGGCTTGCTCCTTCACAGACAATCGACCTAAGCACTTCTCCACCAGGGTGCACCATAAGTTGATATTTTATATAGTGTGTGTCTTTTTCCTCCCCATTTTGCTTGCTTTTGAAAAAGAAGACAGTATTTGGAGGTAGGGCCTTTGGGAGGTGATTAGGTCATAGGGATAGAACCCTCTCTTTTATGAGACCCCAGAGAGCTAGCTCACCTTTTCCACTCTGTGAGACTACAGTGAGAAGATAACCTTCACCAGACACTGAATGTACTGACATTTTGATTTTGGATTTCCCAGCTTCTAGAACTATGAGAAAGAAGTTTCTCCTGTTTATAAGCCATACAGTTTGGTGTTTTTACTGTAATAAACTAAGTCCAAACAGACTAGGATAAGTACTGTGGGGACATATAGCAGGATAAGGAAGATTAAAAATTCTAAGGGTTGGGGCAAGTGTGGGTTATAATTGTAAATGGAGTTACGGTAGGCTTCATCGAGAGGGTGATAGTTGAATAAAGCAGTGCTTGCTGGAGGCAGCTTTGCCCTATAGGGAACATGGCAATGTCTGGAAACATTTTTGGTTATCATCACTGGGGGTTGGTTGGGCAGTGCTACTGACGTATAGTGGTTAGAGGCTAGGCATGCTGTTACCCATCCTACAATACACAGGACAAACCCCTACAAAAAATAAATGATCTGACCAAAGTGTTGATAGTGCGGAGGTTGAGAAAGCCTGATATTAAGATCATGTAGTTTCTTAAGGGCTTTGCTTTTTGTTCTAGCTGTCGAAGGTTTCGTTGGGGTGAAAGTCATAATATGATATAGGTTTTTGTAACAGGATCTCTCTGGCCATTGTGTTGAGAATGGATTATGGGGAAAGGACAGAAGCTGGGAGAGACCAGTTAGGAGGCTGTTGTAGTATAATCCAGGCGAGAGATAGTATAGACCAGAGGTAGTAGTGGGGATGCATCTATACTGCAAATAGAATAACAGGATTTCTTGATGGATTGAATAAGAGGTATGAGAAAGACATGAGTAAAAATGACTCCATATTTTTTGGGAGCAAGTGGAATATGGGTTTACTATCAACTGAGATGGGTAAAGCTGGTACAGCAAATTTTGGGGGGAGGGTTAGTGGTTCAGTTTTGGACATCTTTCATTTGAGATGCCTATTAGACATCTGAGTGAATATACTAAATTGGTAGTTGTATAGTCAACCCTCTATATGTGTGGATTCTACCCTATTACAGATTGAAAATATGTACCATGTAGTTAGCCTACAGTAGTTGCTATCTGTACTGAAATCGTGAACAGACTTTTCTTGTCATTATCCCCTAAGTAATATAGCGTGACAACTATTTACATAATGTTTACACTGTATTAGTTACTATAAGTAATCTAGAGATGATGATTTAAAATATGCCACAGGATGTGGAGAGGATATATGCAAATAATACACCATTTTATTTTATTTTTTAATTATTTAATTATTTTATTTCTATTGCTATATTCATTTTAGAATTCCATTGAGTATATATACCACAGCGTCTTTATCCATTCATCTGTTGATGAACATTTAGGTTGTTTCCGTATTTTAGCTACTCTGGATTATGATGCTATGAACAAAGGGGTGCAGATATTTCTTTCTGATTAGAGATTTTGTATTATCCGGGTGTATGCCTAGAAGTGGGATTGCTTTGAATGTTAGATTCATCTTTATTTTTTAAGGAATCTCCATACTGTTTTCCAAAGCAGTAGCACTAATTTTCATTCCCATCAAGAGTGTAGGTGAGGTCCTTTTTCTCTATAGCCTCTCCAACACTTGTTGTTTCTAGTCTTTTAGATAGAGGCCATTCTCACTGGTGTGAGGTGATCTCATTGTGGTTTTTATTTGCATTTCTCTGATGGTGAGTGATGTAGAGCTTTTTTTCATGTCTGCAGACCTGCAAGTCTTTTGTGGAAAGGTGTCCATTCAGCTCTTTTGCCTGTATTTTGAGTGGATTGTGTGCTTTTATGTTGTTACAGGCCAACAATACACCATTTTATGTAAGAGATAAGTATCTACAGATTTTGCTTGCAGTGGGGATCCTCTAACCCATCCCCCTTGGATATAGAGGGATAGCTGTATTAGCCTGGGGTTCAAAAGTTAGAAATGTGGGAGTTGTTAATACATAGTTATTACTCAAATTCATGAGCCTGTAAGAGATCACCCAGGGAAACATGGACTGGGCATGGAGCATCTCCATTTAAGAGGTCTGGGAGCAGAAGAAGAGCCAGTAAAGGAGACTGAGAAAGAGCTGCCAGTCAGGTCAGAGGAAACCAGAAGAATATGGGGTCCTGGCAGCCCACTGAAAACACAGTACCTACTCCTAGGTTCATCAGCTATGCCAAATGCTGATAGGTCAAGCACAATAAGAACTGAGAATTGAGCATTGAACTGGGTAACAAGAGGTTGCCCATGACTGTAGTGTGAGTTGTTCTGGTGGAGTGCAGGGAACCAATTTATGTGAGTGAATAGGAGAGGAATGTGTGTAGTGAAATATGCAGTTGTTTTAAGTTTTTCTACAAAGAGGAACAGAGAAATGAACCAGTGACTGATGGGGAGAATGGGATCCAAAGTTTCCCTTATTTCTAAAGGTGGGTTAGAGCATGCTTGCATCTTGGTGAAAATGATCTAGTGAAAATGATCTGGTGAAAATGAGGGCCAGATGGGAGAATTGTAGTAATGAGCTTAAATAAGCTTATGTCTTTATTCCTTTACTTCATTTTAGTAGAGTTTTTAAGAGGAATATTTTGTTATATTGACCAGAAGACCCCTTCACTCTTTTAAAAAAACTATTTGCTGTGATATAAATGACATAGAACATTGTATAAGTTTAAGGTGTACAGTGCATTGATTTGATTCATTTATGGATTACAATTTGATTATGGTTCCCTTCACTCTAAGACTTGAGCATTACCTGATAAGAATAGGAGTTTTACTCTGTTTTGTAAATGAAGAAACCAAAATCATTGCTCCTACAGTGGAGAAGCTGTGTTTCATATTTACTTATCCACTGTCTTCCAGGACAGATTTGTTTTTCAATTTCCATTCTTTCTGGATCTCAATGACATTTGAATCTTGCTTAAAATATTCCTTTACAACCAGCCAGTAATCAATAGTTGAACTAGTCTTTCTTTAAATCACCAACCTCCAGTATTTGAAAAATATGTTCACTATAGTTAAGCATATCTAAGTATTTATACAAAATTATAGCAAATGTCATCACTGCAGCCTTAATTTTTTTTACCTTCTCAGGCAGCACTATCTCTTGGTATAATTACCCCCACCATCCATAATTTAAGTTTGTTTGAAAATGCAGTGGACCTGAATATGTGCATTTTTAAAACAAAGAGCTTTAGCAAATCAGTGTCCTCCTGTGGTAACAACTGGCTTGTGTTTGAAAATTTTGACTTTGGGGACTTTTGATATCTTAACAACTAAATAAGGATTGCCTTTGACTTGTGTTCACCAGGAGGAAGTGAAGGATCTGACAAAGCTATAGGGTACTTGGCACCTGGTTATAGGAAGATATATAAAAATGATGGGCTTACATCAGGAAGTTATTAAAAATGAAATCATAGCAATTTTGGAGTGGAATTACTTGGAGGAGAAATTCACAGAAGTGGAAGAGTATTGTATTCTGTACTACGTATAGTATAAACAGAGATTCTACATATTAATACATTCATACCATTTTAAATAACTATTGAGCCAACTATTATGTGCCATACTAAGGAGACAACTCTAATCCTCTATCCATTACAAGTTCTCAAGTCATTCCACATTTTTAGGTTTTTGTTGTAGAGCACTCTACTTCTGTGTCCAAATTTCCTCTTTTTATAGGGACATTGCTCAGTTTGGATTAGGACTCACCCTAATGACCTAATTTTAACTTAATCATCTCTTAAAAGACTTGATCTCCCTATTCATATTCTGTGGTACTGGGGGCTTAAGACCATATATGAATTTTGGGTGTGGGAGCGAATACAGTTCAACCTATAACTATCGCCCAGCATGAATAATTAACTGTTGAACTTTTTTTAATCTAGTATTTAGTGAGGTAACTTCAATGTAAAAAATAATATAAACTCATATGTTCAGATTCACCGTTTCTCAAATATATGGCAGCACACTCTTCCCACAACCAAATTGCCAAAAGTTCTTCACGATTATTCACTGGACCCCTTCACCACTGGTCCCCAACCTCCAACCCCTTTCCTGGTAGTAAACTTTGTTCTGTTGTTAATGTTTAAGAGTTGGGTTTTGTTTAGTCTGTTCATTTGCTTGTTTCTTTATGTTCCACAAATGAGTGAGATCATCTGGTAATTATCTTCCTCCTTCTGACCTACTTCACTTTCACATAATCCCCTCTAGCTCCAACCATGTTTGTTACAAATGACAGGATCTCATTTTTTTAAAGGAATGGTGCAGGCAAGAATGAAGGCAAGTAGGCAGTTAGGCAGGAAGAGACAGGAGGAAGAAATGTTTATATTTATTTTATTTAGATGTTCATCCTGGTTTTTCCTCTGGCCCCAGGTTACAAACCCCTGTTCTTGACATGTATGTGGAGTATGCTTGGTGAACTTAACCATTAGTCCACCAGGGCATACCAATTTCATCTTTTTAAGGGCTGTATAGTATGCCAACACACACACACACACACACACACACACCCACACCCATGTTCTTTATCCAGACATCTGATAATGGGCACTTAGGTAGTTTCCAGTTCTTGGCTGTTACAAATATGCTGCGATAAATATTGGGGTACACATATATCTATGAATTATTGTTTTGTGAATTTTGGGTAAATACACAGAAGTGGGATGATGAGATCTATGGGATTTTTATTTTCATTTTTTTGACGAATCTTCATACTGTTTTCCATAGGGGTTGCAGCCGTTTGCACTCCCACCAACAGGTGAAAGTGTTCCTTTTCTCTATATCCTCGCCCACACTTGTTGTTTCCAGACTTTTGGATCATACCCAGTCTTTCAGGTGTAAGGTGATATCTCATTATTGTTTTAATTTGCATTTCCCTAATAACACAGGAGGAAGAATATCTTTTCATATACCTGTTGGCCATCGACATATTGTATATCTTCTTTGGAGAAATGCCTATTCAATTCTTCACCCATTTGTTGATTGGGCTGTTTGTTTTTCTGTTTTTCAGTTTTTTGTGTTCTTTATGTATTTTGGATATTAAGTCCTTGTCAGATATCTGACATGCAAATATCTTCTCCCAGTCAGTAGGTTTCTTTCACTTTATAGATGTTTTTTAGTTGATGTAATCCCATTTGTTTATTTTTTATTTTGTTTACCTTTGTCACTAGAGGTGAGTTCCCAATGGCCTCTCTAAGGCTGATATCATGGAATGTTATCTCCTAATTATTTTATGGTTTCTGGTATTAGATCCAAATCACTAATCCGTTTTGAATTAATTTTTGTAGATGGTTTTTGTGGGGAGAGGTCTAGATTCATTCTTTTATATACGGCTTTTCAGTTTTAACTGGAACTTACTAGTTTTGCCTGTGTAATAATACTGTTTTCTTCCTAGTATTCCTTTGAACAGTCCCCAATGGAATCCTGCCTTCAGTTTCATGAAGGTGGGTACTGGTGTGAGCTCACAGTTTGAACTAGTAGCTACAGGCACACATTGGCCATCTTCACTTTCCATCCTCAGGAATTAAAGCAGGTGAGACTCAGGATTAGGGGCAGCTCTGTAGCAACTCTTACTGTTATTATGCTGCAATTGGTTTTGGAAGGTTAGGGGCAGATAGCATAAACCATATATCCATAGAATATTTGTGTGGTTCAGGAAAAGAAATTGGAGTTAAGGAGGATACTATTTATTCATCCTGCTGGCATAGTCAAACTGCAGAGACTGAAACTAAATTACCAAATTAACTATCTTGTGAGTACTCCTAAGATTTTCACAATGAACCTTGCCCATAAAAGTTGACAGATGTTCCACTGAATCTAAATGCCAGTTCAGTAGAAGCTAGAATATAGTCGTAATTTCATAATCCAAATAATACTTTACATTTGCAGTGTACTTAGGAGATTTCAAACATTCCCATGTGAAAACATTCCTATATTTAGGTGATCATTTCAATCAACTTGTGAAGTAGGCATTGTTGCCCTCCTTTCACAGATGAGCAAATGGAGCCATGGAAGTACTCAAGGTTAAAGAGCTACTAAATACCAAACTAGTGCTTAAACCTAGGTCATTGATTCCTTGCCTGGTATTTTTAACTCTATAGTTACAACAGAGTTTATTCTGATATACCCTGTGTCAATCTAGTAGTCAAACTCTCTATAGTGATATAAGAATTTTAAAATATTCTGAACTTTAAGGATTTAGTTAACTACGTTCATACTCTTTCATACCCTCTATTTCTCCTAAGACTCACATCTTCTGAGATACTGATTAGTAGGATGCTTGGGATGTTTGAAGTGCAGAGGTATGGGAAGAATTTAAAGGGCATTTTTTCTTCTAAAACTGCCAACTAAAACTTGGTTTACCTTCTGCTTTCAACACGTATTTTTCCCAGTTGGTAGGATGTCTTTTACTTTTGTAGAGAATTTCTTTTGCTGTGGAGATGTTTTTATTTTGATGTAATCCCATTTGTTTATTTTTGTTTCTGTGTCACTTGTCGGCGGAGTTGAGTCTGCAAAGACTTCTTTACAGCTGATGTCATGGAACACATTGCCTATATTTTCACCTACTATTTTATAGTTTCCAATCTTACAGTCAAGTCTCTAATCTATTTTGAATTAATTTTTGTGTATGGTGTAAGAAAGTGGTTTATAATCATTATTTTGTATGTGACCAGTTTTCCCAACACTTTGTTGAAAAGACTTTCCTTTTTCCATTGTATGCTCTTAGCTCCTTTGTTATAAATTAACTGACTATATATGTGCAAGTCTATTTCTGGTGATTCAGTGCTATTCCACTGATCTGTATATCTGTTTGTATTCCAGTTCCTTACAGTTTTGATCACTATCACTTTGTAGTGTAGCTTGAGGTCCAGGAGTGTGGTATTCCACTTCTGTTCTTTTTTCATGATTGCTTTGGCTAGTCAAGGTTTTTTGTGAGTCATACAAATTTCAATTTTTTTGCTATATTTCCTTGAAAAATGCTAGTGGAATTTTAATGGGGATTGCCTTACATTTGTATATTGCTTTGGGTATGGCCATTTTGACAATGTTAAATTTTTCCAGCCAGAGCATGAAATATCTATCTCTTTGTATTTTTCTCTATTTCTTTTAACAACATCTTATAGTTTTCATTGTATAGATCTCTCACCTCCTGTTATGTATATTCCAAGTCATTTAATTCTTTTTGTCTTTATTGTAAATGAGATCATTTTCTCAATTTCATTCTCTTATATCATGTTTGCATATGAAATGCAACAGATTTTTGTATGTTAATTTTGTAGCCTACCACTTTACTCAGTAATTAATTTGTTCTTTTTTGGTGGAGTCGTTATTGTACTATGTGTATTATCATGTCATCTACAAATAATGATAGTTTTACTTCTTTTCTACTTGTAATTTCTGTTATTTCTTTCCTAATTGCTCTGGCAAGCACCTTGAGTATGATGTTAAATAGCAGTGGTGAGAGTGGACCGCCTTGTCTCATTCCCAATCTATCAGGAAATGCTTTCATTTTTCACCATGAGTATGATGTTGGCTGTGGGTTTATCATATATAGCTTTTATTATGTTAAGGTGTATTCCTTCTGTCCCAATTTTATGTAGCATTTTTATTGTAAATTAATGCTGAATCTTGTCAAATAACTAATAACTGTCTCTACATCTATTGATATGATCGTATGACTTTTCTTTGCTTTCATTGATGTGGTATATTACATTAATGGATTTGCATATGTTGATCCATTTTTGTAACCCTTTGTATATATCCTGCCATTTCCTCTGGCCTGTAAGGTTTCTGCTGAGAAATCTGCTGACAGTCTTACTGGTACCCCTGTATATCACTCACTTTTCTCTAGTTGCTTTTAAGATTCTCTTTTATTATTCTCAGTTTAATAACAATGTGTCTTGGTGTTTGACTGTTTTATTTGGAACTCTTTAAACTTCCAGGGTCTGGAGGGCAGTTTCCTTCCTCCTTTATGGAATTTCTCAGATATTATTTCTTCAAATACATTTTTTTCCCCCTTATCTCTCACTCTCTCTCTTCCTTCTGGAACTCCTGTATTATGACACTTGTTCCTCTTGATGTTATCCTGTAAGGCTTGTATGCTGTCTTTATTTCATTGAATTCTTTTTTCTCTTTGCTGGTCTGCTTGGGTGCATCCCACTGTCCTGTCTTCTAGCTAGCTTCTTCAGTTGGAGGCTTTTTCCAGCTGACTGTTGAGTCCCTCTGTTGTATTCTTTAGGTCAGCTGTTGTGTGTGTTCTTTAGCTCCATAAAATCGATTTGGAATTGGCACATATTTTTTTTCCTATCTTTTTTGTGCTTTTATTTTTTTCTTAATTTTTCTTCTAATTTAAGAATCATTATATCACTGTTGCTTTAAATCTTTATCAGATAGTTTACTTAGTTCTGTCATATTCAGAATTTCCTTTGGCATCTTGTTTTGATTCATCATTTTATATATATATATATTTCTCTGTATCTTTGTTCTGTTTGACATTCTATGTTTATCTGTATGGGTTAGGCTTCCCTGATATAAAGATATTCTGTTATGTTATCAAATTGAAGGGTATAGGCCTGGAGTTTGGGTTCAGAATGTTAAGCTGTCTTTTATCATGTGATCTCTGCACTAGTCATAATTGTTGAAGCTGTAGGGCCTGCACTGTGTTGAGGCCCATGAGTCAAGCCTATAAGGTTGGAATTTTGGTAGGGAATACAGAGGTTTTTACCTAGAGTCACAGGTATGATTGATAAGACATGAAGAAGAGAGAGCCTCAAGATGTACAGGCCCAGCCCATATGCAGGCCACAAAGTCCACTGTTGAGATAGCACCATTGGGAACTGGTCATATCAAATCACACTCCCCTGTGAAAATCCCTCAGTCCTCCAGCCAGTCTTCATCTCCAACCTAGAGAGACAAACAAGTTCTGGGGCTTGGTGGTGGCAAGTAGAAGCACATATGCAAGACTTTTTAGCTGTAATCCAAGACACATGAAACTACTTTTTCAATAGAGGTTTCTGTTGATCTACCCTGAAAGAACTGGGTAATGTAATGCTCTTTGCTGTAAATTTCTCAATTATCTTTATGGGGGGGAGTTGCAAATCTAGTTGCCTTTCTCCACAGTCCAGAGACCCACAAATGTGCTTATGGCAGAGGGGATGGGCATTTAACACTGGGGCTTCCTGCAGGGTCTGCCTCTCTGGGTTGGAAACCCAGCCAACAGGCAAGGAGACTATACTTTCTACCCACTTTGAGGTTTTTGGATGGACAAATGAGACTCTTGTCGTCTGTCTCTGTTGGCTCCCTGTACTCTGTCTTATGGTGTTTTTTCCCCAGAGGCCTTTTGGTCTCCAAAGAAAAATTTATTTTTACAAAACCAGTATTCATTCTCTCCATTCTTACTAAGAGAACTCCATTTTTACACAAGTTGGTAATATGTTCAGTAAGAAAACCATCTCCCAGCCTTTCTTGCAACTAGAAGTGTTACAGTTTTCAGGAGAAACCAAGTGAGCACTCTTTGGAAGTATTTTAGGCAGATTTATTACACGCATGGTCTCAGCTGGGATTTCTTCCCCAAAGAGCTGAGCCCCGGTTTCTGGTTAGAACATGCTTGTATAGGCTAGAGCAATGCGGGAAGAGAGGGATGTAAATTAGGGGAAGAGGTTTCAAGCATTGGAAGTTCTTGGGTCTGCTGGCTACATTCCAGCAAGCTCAGGTTACAGGAGGTGTCATGGCTTCTCTTTACAGTTGCTGGAGGTGGTAGGCAGACCCCTCCACAGAAGTGCCCATGCTGTAGATCTGAGCAACGAGCTATAAGCAGAAGTTATTGGGATGGGAAAAGTTCCTTTTTTTACACACCAAGTTGTATGCATTGATGGGTCAGTTCCCAGGTGTGGGAGCACGTGCTGAGGGGCAAGCCCTCAACTCAGGGGAAGAGTGTCCACATCACTGGTCCCTTCTTAAGGTCCCCAGGATCTCCAAACAAGGTGGCATGAACACTGAGGGAGATCAGCTTCTATTTATGCAGATAAATTCTTTCTCTTTGTGGAGATGCTGGGTCCTGTTCTTTTTCAAAGCTCATAGTTGTTAAATGGGTGTAGTTTTGTTTTGTCTTTTGCAAGGTGAGCTGGAGATCTTAATAGTCCTCCCTCCTCGAACCGCTTTCATCTGTAAAGGAGTTTTTCCGCAACAGATCATGAGCAGTTGTGACTTCACTTTACTTCCAGGAAAGGAAAACCAGAGACTGCTGAACAGGAAGTAGGAGGCTGATGGCTTGCATTACCGTAGTCCTAATTTTGTGGTTTCAGTTTTTGCTGGTTCAGTTACCCGTGGTCAACTGCGGTCCCAAAATAATATGTCTAATAAGATATTGAGAGGGTGGGGGCACATTCACATAATTTTTATTAGATTATATTACATAATTGTTCTATTTTATTGCTAGTTATTATTAATCTCTTACTATATATCTGTATGTAACTTATAAATTAAACTTTATCATATATATTTATATAGGAAAACAGTATATATAGGGATTGATACTGTCTGTGGTTTCAGGCATCTACTGGGAGTCTTTGAATAAGGAGGGACTACTATAGTCTGGATTCGTGTGTTGCTGAGGGAAGGTGGCTAATTGTGGAGGATCTAGGGTAAGTGGTTCTAGCCTTCCTAAACTAGCCAAGTCTGGGAACCTAGGCCAGAATTTTTTCTTTAAAGCAAAGGTGTAGACAGGAATAAAGACAAGTAGGCAGTATGGCAGTGAGAGAGAAGAAGCATTTTTATTTTCTGTTTATTTAATTCTTCACACTGGTTGTTTCATCCCTCCCCCAACCCAGGACTTGAACAAGGGATATGTGGCTTGTTCTCCTTCGAAGTCGATTGACCCAACTGCTACTCCACCAGGGCACGCCCGAGGCCAGATTAGATGAGATAGTGTCTGCATGTACCTCCATTCCCTGAGAGGGTAACTCCTATAGAGCTCTCATGGTCATGGCAAGGAGGATGTTGTTCCTAGCAGAGATGCTGGGGCCTCCCGTTCCAATCAGCCACTAGAGATAGAGTGATCTGTTCTTCCAAGTTCTTTTATGTTTTCCCAGCACCGTGACCTGTTGTAGCCATTAGCAATTCCCCTCCAAGCTCCTATTTGGGAAATTCCGCCTCTTTGAAGACCTCCTGAGCTTGAAAATCCACATCTCTCTGGGCACCGTTTTTTCCCAGATTAATACTGCTGATGTAGGGATTCTGTATCAGACTGTGGGGTAGCTGAGTAGAGTCAACTCAATACCATCCTCCTTAACATGCTGTGGAACTGGAAAGGGGCAGCCCAGAGTAGAATCTTCACGCTGCTTAACTTCTAAATACCATCCATCCAGTTCCCAGGGCCCTGGCAGCCTAGGCGGGGAGGTGGTGGTAGCGGTGCGGGCATATCCTCATTGGTTTAAAACCCTTGCTTCCTCAAGTGTTATGGGTCTTTCTGTGGCTCAGCATCCCTACCAGGTCCTTGGAATTGAGTTAGTAGAGCAGGCAATAGAGCACCCCTGGTGGTCTGCAGCTTTCAGTGATACACTACTCAAAGTCTGGGGAGAAATTAAGAGCTACAATTGTTTTTATGCTATGGAAAGGACTGTGTTGTGGGTAAGGGTACCTACTATATCCATGACCTGTGGAAAGTAAGGGAGTGGGTTCTGGAGTGGTCAGAGTTATGTCCTAATGGTTTTCTGAAAAGCCATCCAAAAGCAAGGAAGAGTATTTATCAAAACTTTGGGTATTGTAGAAGAACCTTCTTGACATTAGACTCGTGAGGCACCATAATGCAACACAAATGGCATCAAGACTGTTTTTAGCCGTGGACTGTTTTCTTTGAATAAAATCTTATGCCAATCTGTAATATAGAAACCAGATCATTTTGTTCCCTGTGTCTCATTTGTCATTAGGAGAGAACAACTCCCAATGTTCTCTAATATAGCAGAAAGAGCACCTGAGTAATATGTAAGCGTCTCTTTTTGGTATTGGGCCTTACGTACTGTCTGAGTCACTAATTTGTAAAAATAACAGTCTAGTCTCTTGAACTGAAAGTCTTATTACTGAGATATCCCAAAGGAAAGTGTGTTGGAAAAATGGAAGCGAGTATGTATTTGATTATTTTTCAGAGGTATGCTGGGTCTAAAGGAAAGATGGTAGAGCACTGACTCCTATGCATGTCTACTAAGCTGAAGCTCCCTACCTCCCTGCTGCTGGGCTTGAATTATGGTCACGTGTGCCTCTCTTCTCTGCGGGCATCAGCAACTGGTTGAGCTACACTGGTTGAGCAGAGATGATTTTGCCACTACTACTTAAAGCCAAAGGAAGATGGACAGTTAATTGTTGCTGTGGTGAATCCAATCAGGTCTGGACTACGTAAGCCTGAATAACTTTCTTGCTATACTACTAGTTAGTTGGGTGTTCTGATATCCACCAAGTTTTGCTCCCTCATTCCCACATCAAGCAAATGGAGCCCCCAATAGGCTGGTTCTGAATTTACTTCTCCTCTATTCCTAACCAGTCCTAGGTGCTGGCCAGTTGGGAGTTTGTGATAATCCAGGTCATGATAGTTTATGTGTTTCTTCCTTCATATTACCAGGTGGTTCATGCCACTAGAAACTTCAGGGCCACCCCCAGACTAATTTTTGTTTCCTGCAAGCCCCATGGTGAAATCACCAGGAATATAATTCAGTGAGTCTTGACTTTTTTAATAATTTTTTCTGATTAGCAAAGTAATCCATGGGTACAGAATTTAGAATATGCATTGAAATGTAAAGAAACAAAAAAATTCTTTACATTTTAGGTGAAAGTCTTGGATAAGGTGAGTGAGGCAACTCACTTCAGTTGCAAAATTAAGAGGGTGCCCCAAATTGCAATAATAAAGATCAATTTTAATATAATATTTAAAAATAAATTAGCCCCAGATGCTTGATGAATAAAATATTAATATTTGAGACCCACTTTTATATATGCTGAACTTTGCCTTATTCACCTTACCCTAATCCTGACCCTGATTCCACTAAAACTTTATTTATAAAAGCAGGTGACCAGTCTGTAGGCCATAGTTTTCCAATGTGATTTTCTAAAATATTGCATCAAAATATTATTTGTCTTGATTATGGAGTTTTCTGATAGTCTCTTAAATTGTCGATTGTTTTTTAAAGTTGTTGTGCAGGCAGGCATGAAGGAGAACAGAGACAGGCAAGCAAGAAGAGAGACGGAAGAAGCACTTTATTTATTTTACTTAGTTGTTCACATTGGTTGTTCTCCCTGGTCCCCGATCTTGAACCAGGGACCTTGGGATGTATGTGGGCTATACTGACCTTCTACTCTACTGGGGAGTGCCCATTTTTTAAAGTTTTGATGTGATTTCTTTTTGTAATCTGTCTCGTTAAGTAATATAATTTATTTGTAATATTCAAGAAACCTAAAGAACAAATGATATATCTGGATGAAACAAATGAGAAATAAATGAACTGAACTTTCAAGTCAGCGAGCTAGGAAAAGAACAATAAATTTAAAGGAAACTGATGAAATAAGTCAGTGTTAAAAAAATCAAGAAATTAATTAACTGCAAACAAAAAACCTATAGATTTTATAAACAAATAAGAAGGTATTGGAAGAAGAAAATGGATAAATCTAAGAATATAAAGGAATAAAACATACAAATATAAAGTCTTAAATGAGAAAAAGAGCATAATTGCAGATATGAAGAAATTTTTAAAAATTGGAGCAAGGTGCTTTGTGAAAATCCCTCTCAATACATTTGAAAACTTAAACAATATGGGTGATTTTCTGGAATAATTAAAATGGTTGATAATAATTTCAGAAGATACAGTAAACCTAAACAAACAGGTCAGTAGCCATGGAAAAGTTGAGAAAGTTGTCAAAGAGCTTTTTTCCACCCCAAATAAAAGCATGAGCTCCATATGATTTCATAGTCTTATTTTCTTGTTTGTTTTTGCACATTTACTCTTCCAGTTGTCCTTACTTTTACTGTTATTATACTGTTTAAAATATTTTTAATATGATAAGAGCGGCATCTCAAATCAGTGAAGAAAAGATGGATTACTCAATAAATGGTAGTGGCAGTAGTCCATTCTAACTGAAAATTCAGAAACTGTATGCTATATGTTGTTAAATTTAGCTACATAAAAATAACTCCTCCCTTTGTTATGCTACATACAGAAATGAATTCAAAATGGATCATCAAACTAAATTTACAAGCTGAAACAAAACTTCTTGATCTTGGTTTAGGTAAAGGATTCTTGGATGTGATAGAAAAGAAGTAAGCAATAACAGTGATATATATATTATATATACATGTATATATAGTATATATATGTGTGTATATATGTAAATTATATATGATCATAAAAGCTTTTGTGGTATAAACGATACCATAAGGAAAGTGAAGACATTGCACAGTATGGGAGAAAATATTTGCAAGTCATTTATCTGATAAGGGACTCATATCCAGAAGCCAGAAACAGAAGTTCACATATTATCTGATTCAATTTTTAGGAAATGTCCAGACTAAGCAGATCCTTAGAGATAATGTAGATTTGTGGTTGCAAAAGGATGAGAGTTTGACGTTTGGGGAGGAATGGGGAATAACTGCTAAGGGGTGTGTGATGGCTTCTTGGGCTAATGAAAATTTTCTAAAATTGATTGTTGTGGTAGGCGCACAACTGTGAATATACTGAAAATGCTGAACTGTATAAATGGGTGAGCTCTATAGTATATGGAATTATGTCTCAAGACATCAGTTAAAAATCAACATTGTGTGATAAAAATCACCAAAACCAAAGAGAAGATAGTCACAAAGACTTTTCATTAATTTATAGCAAAATCCTGGAAATTAATAAGAAAAAGAACAACAGTGCAACAGAAAAATGAGCAGAAGACGTTAAAAGTAAAATGTGTTTTCTGAACCATGAAAAGATACTCGATTTCTTCCATGATAATGAACATGCAAATTTAAAGTACCCTGAGATACTACTGTGTGCATTTCAGGTAGGCAAAAGTTTAAAAGTTTGATGATGTATTGTTGACAGTAGTATGTGGAAATACGAATTCTAAAGAATGACTACTCAGAGTGTATTTTGATGCTATCCCTGTGGAGGGAAATTTAACAATATAGATTAAAATTATAAATGTATCTAGCCCATTTGATGCAGTACCATTCCTGAGTCTGTCTCCTATAAATATACTAACATACATGTAAAATAACAAATATTCAGAGTTATCTTTTGCAATATTGTAACAGTAAATGATGAAATATTCTAAAAGTCCATCAATGGGGAACTGGTTAAATCAACTATGCTACATCTTTATAGTGGAATTCTGTGCTGATATAAAAAAAATAAGTTTTTTTTTGTACTGATACGGAAACATCTCTGAGGTGGGTTATTTTTTAATGACAACTTTACTGAGATATAATTCACATATAAAATACACTCATATAAAGCATACAAGTTAGTGTTTTACATACATATACTCTCAGACTTGTACCGTCATCAGCATTTTCTAGTTCTATAATATTTTCATCACTCCAAAAAGAAACCCCACATTTCTTATTACTTTCTTCCTATTTTCCCTCAGTCTACTGCCTTAGGCAACCACTAATCTATTTTCTGTATATAGATTTGCTTATTTTGGACATTTCGTATTAAATGGAGTCATAGAATATCTGCTTCTTTGCATCTTTCACGTAACATGATGCTTGTGAGGTTCACCCATGTTATAGCATGTATCAACACTTCATTTTAGGGATATATAATATTACATTGTGTGAATATACTACATTTTACTTATTCACTGAATAATTTTGATATATATTTGGGTTGTTTCCAACTTTTGGTTCCATGAATAATAGTGCTATGAATATTTGTGTACTAGTTTTTCTGTAGACATGTGTTTTCATTTGTCTTTGGTATAGGCCTAGGAGTTGAATGGCTGGGTCTTTTGGTAACTCACTTTTTACTTTTGAGGAACTGCCAGAAACATTTCTTAAAACTATTCCAAAATTTGTCCAAGTTTATATTCCCACCAGTGAATGTGGGTTCCAAGTTCTCCACATTTTTACATCTCTTGTTATTGTTAGTCTTTGTTCATGTATTCATCCAAATAGGTGTGAACCGATATCTCCTTTTGGTTTAGATTTGCATTTTCCTAATGGCTAATTATGCTAGAGCATTTTTCATGTGCTTATTATGTATGTGTTTATATATAAGCACATATATATACATACGTAGACATATATGTGTATATATACATACACATAAAATCTTCTTAGGAGAAATGTCTATTCGTATCTTTTAATCACTTCTTAATGGGCTGTCTTTTGTTTGAATTTTAAGTTTTCTTTATATAGCAATAGAGATTTTTTTTTAAGGAAAGGCACAGGCAGGAATGAAGATGAGTAGGCAGGCAGGCAGGAAGAGAGAGGAGGAAGAAGCATTTTATTTGTTTTATTTAGTTGTTTATCTTGATTGCTCCACCCAGCACTGTGACACAAACTTGGATCCTTGGGATGTACATGGACTGTGCTTGACCAGAGGCAGTGGACTAAACTGCTACTCTACCAGAGTGTTCCAATCTTTATATTTTTCTATAAATAAACAAGACCCTAGTAAGACATGATTTGCAGAAACTTTCTCCTCTTCTCTGGGTTCTCTGTTCACTTTCTTGATGGTGCCCTTTGAAGCGTAAGAGGATTTAATTTTGAAGATGTTCAGACTTTTTCCTTATGTGGCTTTTGATTTTGGTTCTAAGGTATGCTATACTAAGAAGTAGCAAGGTGTACATAGTTGTTTATGTAGTAGTAAATTATCTTTGTAAAAAAGGACAAAGGACAAGGAGAAGAATATATGTATTTGATTACTTGTATGTACATAGATAAACTCTGGTAAGTTTTTAAGAAACTGACAATAGTAGTTATCTCTGGTGGGGGAGAACTACAGAGATGGAAGTCATGGGGGTAGAAAGAGACATTACTGCATACTTTTTTGACTAGAGTTTGAACTCATAGTGATTTTTTTCCAATTGACAAATATATGACAACACACCCTGCCTACCACAACATTACTAAAAGTTTTTCACCACTGTCCATTGGACTCTACCGTCACTCGCTGTTGCCTCGCACTCCCTTCCCCACTGATAACTTCAATTCTATTGTCAATGTCCAAGGGTTGGTTTTTATTTTGTCTAAGTATTTGCTTTATTTCTTGATATTCTACAAATGAGTGAGATCATCTAGTGTTTGCCTTTGTCCTTGTGACTTAATTTTACTTACCACAGTCCCCCTAGTTCTGTCTGCACTGTTGAAAAATCATAGGATTTCATCATTTTGGGGGGATATGTAGTATTTCTTTATCCATTCACCTAATGATAGGCACTTCTGTAGTTTCCAGTTCTTGGCTATTATAAATAATGCTGCAATAAACATGAGGGTAAATATATCTCTCTAAGTGATTGCTTTTGTGTCCTTTGGATAAACACAAGATCATATGGGATTTCCATTCTCAATTTTTTAACAATCTTCATACTGCTTTCCATATTGCACCAATTTATACTCCCACCAACAGTGTAAAAGGGTTCTCTTTTCTCTGCATTCTCACCAACAGTTCCTGTTACCAGACTTTTGGATAATAGCCAGTCTCTCAGGTGTAAAGTGATTATCTCATTGTTGTTTAAATTTGCATTTCCTTGATACCCAAGGAATAGGAACATCTTTTCATGTGCCTGTTGGTCATCTGTATATCCTCTGGAAAAAATGTCTCTCCAATTCCATCTCCCATTTTTTGATTGGATTGCCCATTTTTCTGTTATTGAGTTTTATAATTTCTTTGTATATTTTAGATATTAAGCACTTGTCAGAAATATCAAATGCAAATATCTTCTCCCAGTTAGTAGGGTGCCTTTTGGTTTTAGTGTTTTTTTCTTTTGCTGTAAAGAAACTTTTTAGTTTGATGTAGTCCCAGTTGTTTATTTTTGGTTTTGTTTCCCATGATGCTGGAGTTGAGTCCCCAAAGACCTCTCTAAGGCTAATATTATGGAATATCTTTCCTATGTTGTCTTCCAATAATTTTATAGTTTCCAGTCTTATGTCCAAGTCTATATCCATTTTGAGTTGATTTTTGTGAATGGTGTTAGAGATTGATATAGCTTCATTCTTTAGCACGTGGCTGTCTACTTATCCCAATACCATTTATTGAAAGGATTTCCTTTCTTCATTGAATGCTTTTGGTTCCTTTGTCATGGATTAACTGACTGTATATGAGTGGGTTAGTTTCTCATCATTTAGTTCTATTCCACTGATCTGTGCCTCTGTTATTATTCCAGTACCATATTGTTTTGATCACTGTCACTTTGCAGTATAACTCAATGTCTAGGAGTGTCATCCCTCCAGATTCATTCTTTTTTTTTCTTAAAATTGCTTTGTATTTGAAGTCTTATGTTGTTCCATACAAATTTTAAGATTTTTTTTGTTTTATTTCCTAGAAATAAGCCCATGGGATTTTAATGGGGATTGCATTAAATCTGTATATTGCTTTAGGTAATATGACCATTTTAATGATGTTAATTCTTCCCAACCAGGAGCAGGTGATGTCTTTCCATTTCTTTGTATCCGCCTCTATTTCTCTTAAGAAGGACTTGTAGTTTTCATTGTACAGGTCTTTCACTTCCTTTGTTAAGTGTATTCGAAGATATTTTACTACTTTACAAGATTTTTACTTCTATTTTAAATGATGTGATTTTCTTGATTTCATTTTCTTCTAGTGTGGTGTGTTGTGTATAAAAATGCAACAGATTTTTGTGCATTGATTTTTTAGCCTACCACTTCACTGTATTCGTTGAAAGTTCTAGTAGTTTTTGACAGTTTTTAGTGTTTTCAATATATATAATCATGTCATCTACAAATGATAGTTTTACTTCCTCCTTTCCAATTTGGATTCCTTTTATTTCCCTTTCTTGCCTAATTGCTCTGGCTACGACCTCCAGTATGATGTTAAATAGAAGTGGTGGAGAGTAGACAGCCTTGGCCTATTCCTGACCTTAGAGGAAATGCTTTCAATTTTTTGCCATTGACTATGATGTTGGCTGTGGGTTTATCGTATATGGCCTTTACTATGTTGAGGTATGTACCTTCTATTCCTGTTTTATGCAGGGTTTTCATCATAAATGACTGTTGGATCTTGTCAAAAGCTTTCTCTGCATCTATTGATATGATTGTGATTTTTCTCCTTGCTCTGTTGACATGGTGTATTACATTAATAGATTTACATATGTTGAATCACTCTTGCAGCCCTGGGATAAATCCCATTTGGTCATGACGGATGATTGTTTTGATAAATTGTTAGATTCCATTTCCTAATTTTTTGTTGAGAAGTTTTGCATCTATGTTCCTTAGAAATACTGATCTGTAATTTTCTTTCTTGGTGATATCTCTGTTGGCTTTTGATATTAGTGTGATGTTAGCCTCATAGAAACTATTTGGGATTATTACCTATTCTTCAATATTTTGGAAGAGTTTGAGAAGAATGGGTATTAATTCTTCTCAGATGGTTTAGTAAAACTCATTAGAAAAGTTATCTGGTCCTAGGTTTTTATTTTTAAGACTTTTAATTACGTTTTCAACTTCTTTTGCTTGTGATTGTTCTCTTGAGGTTATCCAGTTCTTCCAGGTTCTGTCTTGGTAGACTGTATTTTTGTAAAAATCTGTCCATGTCCTCAAGGTTGTCCACAGTTTTGGCATAGAACTGTTCATAGTAGTCCCTTATGATGTTTTGAATTTCTGTGGTATCTGTTGTAACTTTTCCCCTTTCATTTCTGATTCTAGTTGTGAGAATTTTTTCTTCATGAGTTTAGCCGATGGTTTGTCAATTTTGTATATTTTTTTTCAAATAACCAGCTTTTGTTTTCATTGATCTTCTGGATTGTCTTTGTTTTTTATTTCATTTATTTCTGTTTTAATTTTTGATTATTTCCTTCTGCTGATTTTTGATTTTAATTTTTCTTCTTTCTCTACTTGTTTATTTATTTTTTTAAAGAAAGGTGCAGGTAGGAGAGAGCAGAGGTAGGCAGGCAGGAGGAAAGAGGAGGAAGAAGCCTTTATTTATTTTACTTAGTTGTTCATTTGCTCTTCTCCCTGGCCCCAGATCCTGAACCAGGGACCCTGGGATGTATTGCCAAACATCTACTTCCCCAGAGCACACCTCTCTAGTTGTTTCAATTGTAAGTTTAGGTTGTTTATTTGTGACTTTTCTTGTTTCTTGAGGTAGGCCTTCATTACAATGAACTTCACTCAGTATAGCTTTTGCTGCATCCCATAGATTCTGGTAGCTTGTGTCTTGATTCTCATTTATCTCTAAGTATTTTAAGTTCCTCTTTGATTTCCTCTTTTACCCAAGTGTTATTCAGAAGCATATTGATTAGTCTCCAATTAATTCGGGGTCTTAAAGCTTTCTCTTTGTGTTGATTTCTAGTTTTAAGCCATTGTGGTCACAGAAGACGCTTGTTGTGATTTCAATTTTTGTAAATTAGTTGAGACATATTTTGTCTCCCAATATATGATCTATCCCTGAGAATGCTCTGTGTGCATTAGAGAATAAAGTGAAATCTGTTGTCATTGGATGATATTCGGTATATGTCTATTAGACCTAACTGTTCGAAATGGTCATTTGAGCAGCTGAGCCCCTGTTAATTTTCTGCCTGGCTGAACTATTAATTGTAAGTGGGGTATTGAAGCCTCCTACTATTCTTGTGTTGCTGTCAATGTCTCTCTTCAGTTCTAATGATACCTACTTAATATATTTTGATGCTTCTTCATTTGGTGCATATATGTTAAGAAGTGTTATGTCTTCTTACTGAATTGACCCTGTAATCATTATGTAATGTCCATCTCTGTCTTTTTTGATGCTTTTTATTTGGATGTCTATTTTATCTGATATAAGTATTGTTGCTCCTGCTTTTTTGTGGCTGCCATTCTGCCAATGACTTTGAGCCTTTGTTTATCTTTTGAAAGAAGGTGGGTTTCCTGAATGTGGCATAAGGTTGGCTTATGTTTTTTGATCCATTCAGCCACTGTGTGGTGTTTGACTGGTGAGTTTAGTCCATTAATGTTTAGGTGATTATTGATATGTAGCTATTTGTCATCATTTTGTAATTTGTCTTCTGTATGTTGTTCCAGACAGTACCTTTGTTCTTCTCTTTCTCTTCTTAGGTCAGTTGGGTGTAGTTCTGCTTTGATTGGTTTCCCTTTTTGTTTTCTTCTTTGCTTTTTACCTGAAGATGTATTTTGAGGTTATCCTGAAGTTAGCATAAAAAATTCTATATTTATTTCCTATTTTCATTTGGAAGCAGAATAGTCTGACACTCATTCTAATCATCCACATTTTTATTCTGTTCTCCTCCCCACTTTTAATATTTGTTTTCTTACTGTTTTTTTTTATGGGGTTTCTTTATGCTTTATAGAGCATCCTTTAATATTTTTTTGGAGCTTGTTTTGTGGTGATGAATTCCTTTAACTTTTGTTTATTGGAAAATCTTTTATCCATTCCTTCAGTTCTGAATGATAATCTTGCAGGGTAGAGTATCCTAGGTTGAAAATGCATTTTTTTTTTAGCACTTTGACTATATCATTCCCTTCTGGCCTGTAAAGTTTCAGTTAAGAAATCTCCTGGCAATCTTATGGCGATTCATTTGTACGTGACTCACTTTTCTCTGGCTGCTTTTAAGATTCTTTATCTTATATTTTTGACATTTTGATGACAATGTGTTTAGGTATAGTTCTGTTTTGGTTTCTTTTGTTAGGGACTCTTTGAGATTTCCTGGGTCTGGAGGCTTGCTTTGTTCTTTGGGTTAATGAAATACTCAGCTATTATTTCTTCAGTTATAGTTTCTGTCCCCCTTTCTCTCTCTTCCCCTTCTGGGACTCCTATGATGTGAATGTTGTTCCTTCTGATATTATCCCATGGTTCTCGAATGATGTCTTCATTTATTTGCATTCTTTTATCTCTTTGCTGGTTTGCGTGAATGAATTTCTCTGCCCTATCTTCTAGCTCACTGATTCTATTAGAGGCTTCATCCTCCCTATTCTTGAGTCCCTCTATTGAGTTCTTTAGTTCAGCTATCACATTCTTCATTTCTTTGACATCTTGCTTCATTTCTTCTCTCTCTTTTTTGTTGTTCTCTTTTATTTCCTGTATTGTTTTCTTGATTCCCATGAGTATGTTTGTCACTATTACCCTAAATGTATCCTCAGGTAAATGCATACATATACTGTATTCAGATTTTGCCCTGGGTTTTTGATTGGAGTCATCATTCTGTATATATATATCTCTGTGATTTTGCTCTGTTTGTCATTCTGTTTATATTTCTGTAGGTTCTGTTTCTGTGCAGTGATGGCATTGTGTAGGGTGATCACCTTGTTGATGGCCCACAATTGGCAATCAGGCTGTAGGTCTGCCTCCACACGTAGGACGGCAGTAGTGGATAGTGTCGAGGATTCATCCCTTTTGGGAGCCTACCTTCTTCCTTTAATCTTGGGAGTGAGATATATGGTGATTAGGATATCTGATGGGTGGCATATCTGTGGGCAGATCCTGAGATTCTGTGTGCAATATGGTGGTGGGAAGGGTTAGGGGTGGGGAATTCCCCTAGTTGCTGTGCTAGGAAAATTGTCGCAGCCAGTGTAATTTCACTGTACAGGCTCCAGTCAGACCCTGGGGTGCTGGTTCTCTTTTGCCCTTCACCGAGACTATCTCCTCCGCCTTCATGTCCCAGTCCTTCTGGGTGGACTCTTTGCTGCTTTTGGAGCGACTCTCCAGGAGGCCTGTTTCTTCCTGCAGTTCCACCCTCTCTGCTACAGCCTGAATACCAAGTCCCAAACCTGTGGTGTAACTCTGAATCCAGACATTTTTGCCTACTCTTTGTGGTTGCTATTGCTACTGTGTTTCTACAGTCCTGTGTGTGTATTTCCTCAGTGTTTGTTTCTGGAGAATAAGTGAATTCCTAGTTACTCTATGGGGAGGATCTGTATCTCACCCCTACTGGTTCACCATCTTTTGACCGTCTCTAGACTTCAATCTTTTAATGTTATTTTTGGAGTACAATGAAAATCTTCATTATGCCAAACAATAAATGTTAAAATGCTATGATTAAGAGTAAACCAGGTGGTGGTTCCAAGATTGTGGACTGTTAAGACCACATGTTTACTAGAATAAATCAGGTGAGTGTTTAGATCACATAACTAAAGGAAGTTCAGCTTTCCAGATCACCACCCAGGTCTATTCTGTGCATCTCTTCACCTAACACAAAACCTTTATATCAGGGAAACCTAACCTATAGAAATAAACACAAAATGCCAAACAGATCAAAGAGACAGAGAAATATATACAGAATCATGGACCTAAACAAAAAAGTGAAAATCTGAATGCAACAGAATTATGTAAACTATCTCATGAAGATGTTAAAGCAACAGTTTTAAGATATTCACTGAAATCAGGCAAACACTGGAGGAACAACAAGAGAACTACAGCAAACATAGGAAAATATGAGGCAGTTAAACAGAATTTGTGGGGCTAAAGAACACAATAGCTGAGCTAAAGAACAAAATGGAGAGGCTTAACAGTATGTTGGAAGAAGCCTCCAATAGAATCTATGATCTAGAAGATAGGGAAGTGGAATGTGCACAATCAGACGAGCAAAGAAAAAAAAGAATTTTTAGAAAATGAAGACAGCATACAAAACCTATGGGATAGCATGAAGAGGAAAATATTCACATCCTAGGGGTCCAAGAAGGGGGAAGAAATTGTATTTGAAAAAATAATAGGTAAGGCGTACTCTGGTAGAGTAAGGATTGGGCACAGTCCACATACATCCCAAGGTCCCAGGTTTGTGTACGGGGACCTTTGAGCACAACCAAGATGAACAACTAAATGGAAGGGAGGAAGGGAGGAAGGAAAGAAGGAGCTAAAAAATCCCCGAAATAATGGTAAGAATTTCCTTATCCTGAGTAATGAAGCAGACCTCCAGACCTAGACCTAAAGCTCAAAGAGTTCCAAGCAAAAGAAACTTAAACAGACCTAGGCTAAGACACATTGTCATTAAAATAACAAAACTACAAGATAAAGAGAGAATGTTAAAAGCATCTAGCAAAAAATATGAGTAAAATGCAAAAGAGCCTCCATAAGACTGTTGGTAGATTTCTCAGCTGAAATTATATAGGCCAGAAGCTAATGGCATGATATATTCAAAGTGCTGAAAGAAAAGGACTTCTAGCTAAGGATATTTTACACTGCTAAATTTGAAGAAATAAGAACAGGATGGAGAAAAGATTGACTAATTGAAGGAATGATAAAAGAGCTTTACAGCAAAGCAGTAGTTAAAAGTATTCATCACCATGAAGCCAACTTTACAAGAATACTAAAGGAAGTACTATAAACTGAAAAGAAACTGCACTTACAAGCAGTAAGACATCAAAATATAAAATGTGGGAAGCAGGAGATTAAAAATGTGGACTGTTAAAATGAGCTTAATACTAAGTTGTTTTCAAGTAAAAACAGTTTATAGACATAGAAACTCTTATGTAGACCCCAGGGCATCCTCAAAACATAATTCCAGGGAAAAAACAAAGAAGAAAATAAAAGGGGAAACCAAACAAACCAAACAATTGCATTCAATTAACTGATGAAGGAAAAGATAACTGTTTTCAACACCCAGAAAACAATGAATAAAACAGCAATAAACAGTTAAATATGAATTATCGCCCTAAATGTTAGTGGATTGAACTCACCAATCAAAAGACACAGGGTGGCTGAATGAATTAAAAAACATAGGCATGCCCTGGTAGAGTCGTGGTTTGGTCGGTTCCCTTCAGCCGGCACAGTCCACATGTATTCTAAGGTCCCAGTTTCATATCTCAGAGCCAGCGGGGTTGTGGGGAACAACCAAGATGAACACTTAAGAAAATAAAGTGCTTCTTCATCCTCTCTCTCTTAAGAAAAATAGAAAATCATAACCTAACTTTCTGCTGCATTCAGGAGATTCATCTATTTTAGAAAGATAAACATAGGCTCAAAGTCAATGGTTGGAAGACAGTTCTATAGTCAAATGGTAACCTAAAAAAAGCAGGGACAGCCATACTTCTATCAGATATAATAGACTTCCAACTAAGGAAAAGGTACATTTATAGATTGTTGGCTCTTTGTTGTCACTAGAGGAGAGCAGCACTCTGCCCAGATTTGCTCCCTCTCAGTATCAGTCCCCTATGGAACTTCTGTTTTTCTGAATCCATTTCAGACACCTCTAAAATCATATCACTTCTCACAATTACAAATATCTCTGAGCGAATTATCGGATGTGGAACTGCTAGTTAAAGGGAAGACACATTTGTGAAATTTATACTTGCAACTGGATTGCCCTCTGGAACTCACAGGATTTATACACCGCCCTCAGTGATGTTCCCTCATCACACTAATGGACCTTACCTGCCTTAGATGTGAGAATGGCCTCTGTGTAACTTTAATACATTTTATCTTATTATAGTGATGTTGTGCTTTTTTTCATATACCAGGACTATTTGCATATTAAACTGTGCACTTAAAAATGGTTAAGATAATAAAGTATATGTTGTATTTTACCACAATAAAAAGCTAGTTGCATTATTTTCTATAAAAAAATAGAGTAAACCAATGATTTTGTTAATACTCATACTGAGTAAAACAATAAGAAATGCCTCAAAAAGCAAGAAAATTTTAGTTTGAAAAGTCTATATGTATACATGGTAGAAAAAATCAAATATTACAAGAGCTTGTAGTGAAAAGTAAGTCTCTTCCTTACTCCTAATCCCTAGTCCTTTAGGTGTCACTACTCTAACCTGATTTTAGTGTAGCCTAGCAGAGATATACATTTGTGTATATATCTGTGTGCATATATATACCATCCATATCTGTTTTTTAAATAAGTAGAAACAGTATCAACTCTGCTCTACACCACCTTTTCAATTAACAGAAGATTTTAGAGATTGTTCTATAATGGCAATAGATATCAATATTTATAGCTCTAAGTCTTAAATAGGCTGTTTAGTTTTGACTTATATAATTATATCAGTTATTTTTAAAGGAAAGGAATAAAGACAAGTAGGTAGGCAGGCAGGAAGAGAGAGGAGGAAGAAACATTTATTTTATTTAGTTGCTCATCTTGGTTGTTCCCTCTGGCCCCAGGTCTTGAATCTGTGTCCTTGCGACCTGTGTGGACTATACCTGGTGGCCTTCTCCAGTAGGCCACTAGAATGCGCCAGTTATGTAATTTAACTAGTGCCTTGTTAATCAATTTAAGATTGTTTCTACTCTGTTGTTACAACAGTGTTGTGGTGAATATCTCTGTATACATGTATTCACATATGTGTATGATCACATACAAACTTATTCACTATGTACATACACACATGCATACATATATTAGATAAATCCCTGATGTGGAATTGCTAGGGCAAAATATAAATGTTCTTAACATTTTCATGTATTTTTATAACAGAGCTATAGACTCAAGTTATTGAAAATACCCTTTTGGAATTGTGGATTTATTAATTAATTTAGAGAGGATTAAAATCTTTACAGTATTTTTCTGTCCATGTCTGTTTTGTGGTATGTCTTTTCAATTACTCTAATCTTATACAATTCTCTAAAGAGATATATTCCAATGTAGATCTTTTTTCTTAAAGTTAATGTGAGGTACTGTAAAAATTTTATTGTTATTATGAATGAGACTTTTTCATTACATTTTAAATGGTTATTGCCAATCTTATGTCTAGCTATCTTTCTTTTTTATTAGTTCTCATCATTTTCCAGATCTCTTGCAGTTTTGGTAGCTAACCATATGATCACCATGTTAAAATAATTTTGTCTCCTAATACTTTTTCCTTATTACATTGGATAAGTAATGCCCATGATAGTAGTGATAGTGAGTAGCTTTGTCTCGTTTTTTATTTTATCTTTAAAACTTTATTAGTATATTATTGCAATTGCTTTGTTTTACAAATTGAAATAAATTCATTGGTGTAGGTTCCCCATGTGTGCATGCCAACACACCCTACCCTCCACCAAATCACCAAGTGTTCTTCGCCACTGTACAGTGGGCCCAGCTACCACTTGCTCCCCTGTTCCTCCACCCTCATCCCATTCCCTACTGGCAACCTGAGTTCTATTGCAAGTGTCCAAGGGTTGGCTTTGTTTTTCATTTTAATGGGGCAATGCTATTTAAATTCTTGAATATTAGTCAGGGAAACAAGTACCGTACTGCTTTGCTGGCTTGAGTGTAAATTGGTACAACATTTTTTAAAAACAGGTTGGTGGTACATATCTTAGGGCCTTAAAAGTGTGCAGGCCCTTCAACTCAGTAGTCCCACTAAATAACTAAAAATGTTATGTAGTGCAATGGTATAACTATAAGAATATTCATGGAGTGACTTTTTGAAATAGTAGAATGTTAGAAACAGCTTAAGTTTCCAATAGCAAGGTATTAGATAAGTAAGCTATGTTATACTTATTTAATGAAATATCATATACCCTGTATTTGAGGTCATTTTACATATAATATAGTGGAGAGATGCTCATGATGCATTATTAACTGCAGAAGTTGGTTCTAAAGCCTTATATGTAATATGTACAGTGTGGCTCCATTAAAACAATTTAAATATATATTATTTTGAAATAGATTCTGAAAAGTTAGCAGTCACCACTGCATTCTCTGCATTCTCTGAATGTTGAATTTATAGGCAAATTTTTTTCTCATTTTTGCTTGGCTACCTCTGATATAAGAAGGGAATGTAATGTACTTTGAAAAACTTTAGCAGAATAAATTGAATTCAGTAATATTAATTAATTACCTGTTGTGTGCAAATCATACAGAAAAAGTGTATAACCTAGGCCCTTTGCTCAATTCACCACTGAACCCCTACTCTGTATCATACACTGGGAACACAAAGATGAATAATAGCAGTTTCTGCCTTGTTTCTACCCTCAAAAAAAATTGTACTACAGTGGGGAAGACAGCTTAAAAAAAGCAGGCAGTTATATTGAATATGAAAAGTGCTATTTAACAGAGAGAAACTAGGGGACTGTAGTAGGAATATAGAAGAAGGGCTTAAGTGTTAGGAAATTGTGTTCCTGTAGGTTTTTCTTGGTTTTAGGAACTTATATTATGATCTATTTCTACAGGCTGTGCTGGCCTCTGACCATTAGGAAGCTCCACGGTGAGCCTTTTTTCCCAAGACAAGCTGTGTCTGTGGATCCGCTCTCCTCTACCCTCCACTATGAGCTGGTGTTTCTCTTCATTTGATAAGCTACCTCCTACAAGACTGCAGGTTATTTGTTCAGGTTGAAGTTTTAGAAACTTCTAGCTTGGCCATATTGGAACATTGCAGACCCTGAGTATATTTAGAAACTTCTAGCTTGGCCATATTGGAACATTGCAGACCCTGAGTATATTATGGGGAACCCCATCTTTGGATCATGAGCAGGAAGAATATAGTAGGCCTCCCATCTGAGGCAAACGTATACCCTTACTTTTCAGGTTCCCTTGCTCTCATGAGTGCTTGCCTGGTTTTGACCATGGATTTGAACTGTTCCTTTTGCTGTTAGCCTGTCATGGCTTCCTTGGTCTATAGTTTATCTCCTGTCTGACTCTGCCTGTGGTGTGGTGAAAACAGCTTTTCTCAGCAGACCATATTAATTTCACATTGACTTTGGGTCAATGATTTTGGGTCTCTCTAGTTGCTCAGAGATTTTACTAGATCTGTTCCGAGTTCATGAGGCAGCCAAGAACTAGAACTAGAAACAAGTCTAGCTTTTTGAAAAAGCAGAGTCAACTATGAAGTGATTGCAGGGTAGCTGTATGAGCTCAGCAAAGATTTGTTCCTTCGTGTTTTCCAGGCTTTGAGTCTTGTAGAATACCCTTTAAAAATGTGGTTACCTCTAGCAGCAAAAGTACCAATTAACTCTTATGGGGAAGGATATCTTCAAAGGGACCTAATGGCTATAATTGTGTGGTGTAGTTTGGAGACAGAGAGCTCCAGAATCCCATAATGATCCAATATATACTATAATAAACTGGATGTTGAAAATGGCATTCTCTAGTTTATGATTTCTTCAGTTCTGCAATTATTGGATACTTGCCCAACAATTTAGATTTTCTTGAATCTTTCAGTAGTGTAAGGACGTGTAACTTAGCAAGCATTGCCTGATTTACAAAATTAAATCAGATCAACTAGTATGTGTCATTCTTCTCAATCATAAATACTTCTGAAAATCTCCTTCTCAGAAATATATAACTGTTAAAGCTACCATATAAATATCCATCTTTAAAAAGACTAGAATGATAATAACATTGATTTATCATAGTCGGGTAAGTTTTATTTCCGTTTTCCTAATTTTTATTTTATGTAATGAGCTTATATTATTTTTATAACTCAAAGATTTTTAATTGACTCATTTTTCCTCCTTTGTTCCCCATACCTGTAAATGACAATCCTGTTACATAAGACAGAAACCAGATAATTATCATTCTCATTCCTGTATTCAATTGCATATAAGGTGGATTCCTTGTGGGGTATCTATAGGTTCTCCATCCTCGCCATATTTAATGTTGAATGCTTCAAATCTTCCCCCCAATTCTATTCTTCCTGTTATATTCCTGATGTTAATAAGTATATCAGTGTTGATAAATACACCAATCTACCTGGTCACCCAACCCAGAAGCCTGGGAGTTATTTCTGAGTCCTTCTGTGTCTGCTGCTTCCATCCATTGTATCTCTAGGTCTCTGTCCTTGCGTACTACCATCATGTTTCATAGTATTATTACTGAAAGGGCTGTCTTCCCAACTAATGCTGCTTATATCCATTCTTGTTCCCATCCATTCCCTTCTCTACAGCCAGAGTGAGTTTTCTAAAATAAGCCAGTTTCATTTTTCCCCAGTGCTTAAAATCTGTCATTGACTTCTTATTGCTTTAAAATAAAGTTCTAATTTTTAAAAATCTATTCTTATTTTTTATTTAGTTGTTCACACTAGTTGTTTCCCCTCGAACCTGGGACTCAAACCCGAGGCGGGGCTGTGGGGTGTGGAAGGGAGGGTATGTGGCTTGCTCCTTCAGAGGTAATTGATCCAACCCCTGTACCACCAGGGTGCGCCAACAAATTCTTGATATAACCTCAATGCCCCTTCATAATCAGGGCAGCCTCATTTCTCTGTACTCATTGAATTTCTTTCCCAGAAAAAGGAACAAATTTCTCCCATTCTGGTCCTTTTCACAATCTATTTCCTCTACTTGGAATACTCTTTCTTACATCTTCTGGCTAATGCCACTTATCTTTCTATTTTTAAGGAATATCTAATGAACATAGAATTGGCTATGTGTAATCAGCTTCCTGATAATTTGGTTAGTATATCCTGTAAATAAGATTTTGGACTCATACTTCTGTCATTTTTGGTCACTTGGAAGAATAATTATCTATTTTTGTTGAGGTGTCATTGGTTTATAGTAAGTTTCAGGAGTATATACATTTATCAAAATATGAAGCATCCATCACTTTTTATTATGAAAATTTTCAAACACTGAAGTTGAAAGAATACTACAATGAACTCCAGTATCTCCCCTACCAACATTCAAGAAATGTTAACATTTCATCATACATGTTTTATCTGTATGTATATGTTCTTTGATAAGCCATGTGACAGTAAGTTTGTAGACATCATTACACTTCACCTTTAAATACCTCAACATACATTTTCTAAACATAGGGCTGTTTATTTACATAACCATAATACCATAATCTCAGAGAAGAAAATGAACAGTATCCCACTGATTTTCACCGATATCTAATACCTAGTTCGTTGCTTCCTGATGTGTGGTCTACAGACTGCCTGATGATTCACAGAGAGATAGGGAGCTTGCACCAGAGCACTGGTGCACCACATTCTTTGTCTTGTTACAAAAATTATCAGCCAAATTTAAAAAACAGTGCATAGTGACATAATCCATTTACATTTGTGGGCTTGGCTGAGTACCACTGCTGTATATTCACATTTTCCCAGCTGTCCCTAAATGTCTTCTGTGGCCAGTTCACATGTTGTATTTGGTTGTTGTGTCTCTCTAGTCTCTTATTCTAGAACACTCTCCACTTTTTATTTATGCTGCTGACTTTAGAGACCAGGTCGGCTCTATAATCATGTATTTCTCTGATTGTAGGATGACCAGCTGTGCTGGTTTGCCTGGGACTCTCCTGGTTTTAACATTGATTCTGTATCCTGGGTCACCCCTCAATCCTGGGCAAACTAGAATGGTTTGTTTCCTTATGGTAGTGTTTAACAACTCCTTCCAGCCCCTGAATTTTCTGTAAGCCGAATGTTGGGTCTTGGGGCTTAATTAGATTCAAATTTAACTATTAATTTTTAATAGAGAAAGCATTTATTTACAAAGAAATACAAGTTTAGGTGTGCAGGTTCACTCTTCATCAAATATATAACACACCACACGCACCACAAATTTCTAATAGTCCTCCACCTCTGCTTTGGACGCTTACTACCTTTTACTACCATCCTCACCCAGCTTCCCCTCTGGTGACCTCAGTTCTGTTGCCAGTGTCCAAGGGTTGGAAGATTAAACTCTTTGTTACAAGAATGCTTTGTAAGTAATGCCACCTACTCCATGTTACATGCCACCAGGAGGATATATAAATCAATTGTCCACTCGTAATAAATGTGATAATTAAGGTAATGATCTCTGGAATTCTCCATGTAATTTTCTCTTTATAGTTAACAAGAAATCTGTAGGATGTTTGGTACCATGTTGACTGTCCTGTTCCCTAATAATCTGTCACCCAAAGATTTTAGCATACATTGATACTACTTCCTGATTATCATTTTTCAAATTATAAAAATTCCCCTGCCTTGGTGATTTTATTGGACATTGCATAGTGGTGATTTATTCTGTCATACAACTTAAGGTTTCCTAGTGGCATTCTTCTGTAAAGATATTTTTTTTCCTCATCTATAGAATACAAACCAAAAAGGAGAGGTAAAAACCTAATTCTCTTCCCTTAAATGCCAGTGTTCACAGCAAGACATTGGCATGATAGTTACTTCCATTAGTAGCAAATTAGTGCTTATGTAGTATCTCTTAATTCAATGTTTTTGTTTAAATTCAGTGTTTTACATTCAGTTCAGTCATATTTTTTTTGGTAATGCTCAAATTTTCTCCAGTTTGACCAATAGCAGTCTCTTCAGGTTGGTTGCACTGTCAATTTGATGTACCTCCATGACTCTCAGCATCTTCTTAGATTCTGGCACAAAGACTTCTAGACACACCATATATTTCCCTGCCCCCTGTCCTATACTCAGTCATCTCCAAAGATCCATGTTTCCTTTTTTTAAAAAAAAAATTATTGAAGGAACATTGCATCATAACTTTATAAAAGTTTAAGGTGTTGGGGAGTTCAAAGGAAAACTTCCCCCATTTTCTGAGGTTCTTCACAGGCTGGACAAAGGAACAAATTAACATTAGGGATGATTAGTAAGAGAAAAGCCTAAATTTAATAACATACATATGGAGAATTTACGTGCAATAAATTATGAAGTAGTTGGGACAAAGATTTATATCCTGTGCATGGACATGGGACCAGTGGTGTCTGAGTGAGAAGGGGTATCACCATGTGGCTAGGGAATAGGTTTCTTAGAGAGGACTATTTACAGGAAAAACTTTCGGATTAAGACCTTCCCAAACTGCATTCTTCTAGGGGATAAGGGACAAAAAACCATTTCTGTATTAGGGGAAAGGTAGAGGCACAGTGAGTAGCAGATAGCTTGATTAAGGAAAGGGCTAAAGGATTAGAAGAACTCCTTTGACTCTGGGATTATCCCCCATTGTCATTAACTTCGTTGTGTCAGGATGGAGCATCTACAAGAAACCAATTCTGAGAGACTTTAGGATGTTCTGGTTTAGCCTCTACAGTGTTCATTGTGATTGACACTATATATATATATATATATATATATATATATATATATATATATATATATATATATATATATATATATATATATAAAATACATTAACTTTACAAGCAACAGTGTTACTGAACACAGTGGGCCCAGTCCCTTGGTCAGCCAAAAGACACAGTTCAAAGTTTCTTTAAAACATGAAATATTTTTAACTTGTAGCAAGTAAGGAGACAGCGTGCCTCTCCAAATGCTCTGCTCAAGGGATTTTATTGGGTTCAATTGAGGAATTGGGCGGAGGGTGGGGAAGAGGTAGTGTGGGGGGGGCTGTCATAGGTCAGTAGGAAGATTCCAAGTCCCCTCTCCAGGAACCAGCCTTCTTCACATGCTTGGTCATCCTTGCAAAAATGGTGTCCAAAAATGGTGTCCAAAAATGGTGGTACAAGGTCATCTTTAAGTCAGTCGTAGTTGATCTGTGGCTGCTCAGGCTGAGGACGGGTCAGAACTGCTTAGTCTGGTCAAAGACTTTATCTACTTCTCCCCAAGGCAACTTGTCTGTTCTATTGTTTAGAACTAGTATGCCTTGAATGTGGCCATTCAATAGTCTAGGCCTTAGGGATTCCATCAGGTTTTGAGGGTGACCTCATGAAGTGTTTTCCACTATATTATTAGGCTTTCTTATTACTTACCCACTAACATATATACATAATAGAATACTACTCAACTATTAAAAAAATGAAATCCTGCCATTTTCAATGATATGGGTAGACCCAGAGGAACTTATGCTTAGTGAGATAACTCAAAAGGAGTATGACAGTCTTATGATTTCACTCATATGTGATATATAGAGAAAATAAACAAATTAAACAAATGAAAAAAAAGACTTTTGGTATATAGAATTAAATTAGTGGTTACCAGAAACGAGGGGTGTAGGCGAGTGGGAAAATCAGATAAAAGGGGTCAACTATATGATGAAGGATAGAATTGGATTATTATTAATGGGACAACAATAGGAGAGTCTAATAGTATAATGGAAAGCACTCCTTGAGGCTACCCTCAACATCTGATGGAGTCCCTGCGGCATCAGCCATTAAACAGCCAGTAAATAAAGACAGTAAATAAAGTCTTTAACCAGGCTAAGTGGTTCTGACCCACACTCAGCCTGAGAATTCACAGAACAACTAGTATTGACTTAAAGGTGACCTTGCACTGCCGTTTTTGAACATGTGCAAGCATGATCAAGCATGAGTAATACTGGTGCCCTCACAGTGGACTTGGAATCCTTCCACTGACTCATCACCACCCACCTCCTCAATTGAACCCAGTAAAATCCTTTGAACAGAGCACTTAGAGACACAGTGTTTTATCATACTGTCCTCTTACTTGTTACAGTAATAAACCTTTTATATTTCAATCTGTCTTTTGGCTAATGCTCACCAAAGGAACAGATGGACCCATTGCATTCATTAACGTATATCTTTATCCACTCTGTTGATGGCCACTTAGGTTGTTTCCAGCTCTTGGCTATTGTAAATAATGCTGCAAAGAAGATGGGGATGCATCTATTTCTTTGAATTAGTATTTGTAAGGTGGATTTGCAAGTGGATGGCTGGTGCATAGGGAAAAAGAATTCACTGCAAGTAAGCAAGCAGTAAAAAGTCTTGTGAGCAAGGGATAGACTTAGTCACTCTCCAAAGGAGGAGAGGGATCAGACTTCAGAAGATGAGTCGACATTGGATAGTCAGGGATTGGGTGAGGGTCGCAGGTAGGTGGGATGCAGGAAGCTTCCCAGTTTCTCATGTAACTGGGAAGACAGGGTTTTTTATTTGTTTCCTAGGGGCTCAAAGATCTGGGATTCTGGGAAACAGGATGCTTTTCTGGTTTCTCATGTATTGTTGGGAGAAGGATATTTTTCAGTTTTTCAAATAACTTGGGTCCGGCATCCTCTGGAAAACAGAACTTTCCATCTTTTCAGACTGCTGGGAGAATTCTTTTATTGTCCTTCCCAAGCAACTTGAGGGTCTTGTGTTCTGAATGTTGGTTCCAGCTGGCTGGGGGCTGTTGCTGCTGAAAACTTATTTTTAGCATGGGTATTTTCCATTGACCAGGGCTCGAGATAAGACATTGGATGGGATTGTTTTTTGTTCCGTCTCCCTTAAAGTGTTGTTGGTTTTTTCAGTTAAATACCCAGAAGAGGGATCAGATAGGATTTCCATTGCATTCCATTTTTGATGAATCTCCATACTTCTTTCCTTTAGGGTTGCACCAACTTATACTCCTAACAACAATGTATAAGGGTTCCCTTTTCTGCATACCACCCCAACATTTGTTTCCAGCTTTTTGGATGATAGCCATTCTCACCTCATTGTTGTTTTGATTTGCATTTCCTTAAAAACAAGAAATGTGGACCATCCTTTGGATATGGACATAGCATGGACTACAGAAATGCATTAACACTGAAGTGATAAATACCAGAAATGGTGCCAGAGCTGCCAGAGCTGCCAGACTTCCACCACATAAAATGTCTGCATAGCATCTAATAAAGACAACAGAGGGTAATCAACCGTTAGAGGCAATAAACCACAGAGAGAACAAAACAAAAAATAATTTGTTTCTTCCCACTTCAAAATTTTTCAAAAAGAGTACAGCAAATAATTCCTTATACATGGCATAAACACTTTTTCTCCTTTGTGATACCCTGAGTGTGTCCTGAAATTCTTTTCTTGAGATTAGCTCAAGAACCCAGTTAGCAGAGCCCAGACAAACTGGGAAGGTGGACCCTGGGAGTGAACCGGAATTGGGTGATGGCTATCCTGAGCTACATTCAGTCGAGACCAAAACCACTGATCCTGAACCAGTACTTGATATCCCATCCCGTTACTCTATGGGCCTTCCAGTGCATTTGGATCTGAGTTTCCCTGTCCCACTCCTGTGTCATTTGCAAGTGCCTGCTGGCCAGTCTGTATGAAACCAAGATCTGGATGCTGAAAGTTAAAAGCAAAATCGAATAGTACTGTATTCCAATATGTGAGCTGTAAAATATTAGTACATTGACCTGAACATATTTACTCTGAACTTGGTACTTTCAGTGCTAAAACCAATAGCATCCTAGGCAAGCGGGACTTGAAATTGGTTATCCTAAATTGGTCACATTGATAATACAATAGTAAAGTTAAAGGAACAACAATGGTAATTGGGGTCAGGATATGGGAACTGAAGTAGCTAAAGTACTTGTACATTTTCAGAAAATTTAAGAATTTATACTGAATGATCTCTCCCAGCTATAAACTATCTAGGGCAAGGGCAGGTGATTTCAAGCTTCACTGCATATTTGTATCACCTGGAGAGCAATTTAAAAATACTGATACTTGGGCCACAGGACATTCCAGTTTAGTTGGTTTAGGGAGCAGGTATCAGTATTTTACCATGCCTGCCACTGATTCTCATTGGTAGCCAAGCTTGAGAACCAGTGGTCTAGGAGAGACAGCCCTTCAGAGTGTGGTCTCTGACCAGCAGCATTGGCATCATCAATTGGCAACTTGTTAGAAAGGCATACTTTCAGATTTCACCCCAACTTGAGCAGAAACTCGGGGACTGGGGCCCAACAGCAGGCGTTTTTGTCATGCCCTCTAGGTGATTCTAGTGCTCCCTCAAGTTTGATAACCACTGGTTTAGAGACTGTTCTTAGCCTCGGCTGCACATTACAAACATCTGGGGACCTTTTAAAAGCAAGGTTCCTGGGCATCATCCCCTCAGAGATTGTAATATAATTCATGTTGGGTGTGGTCTCAGAATCATTATTTTAAAGGCTCCCCAGATGACTCTAATATGCATCCAAGGATGAGAATCACTATCTAGGGATTTTGTCTCCAAACCCAGTATTTGGCTTTATGAATAAAAGTGCACATCGCCTTGTAGATAAAAACAAATTTGTTGGACAAGGCTCATTGTCTAACCAGTCTCTGATGCCTTGAATATGTGATGCAGCATCTCCCAGATCGTATATGTCTCCAAGAATAATCACACCTCAAATTAACACAGTCCCTATCACACCTTTAATTAGTACTTCTCCTGTTTCATCACAGCCAAAGGTTAGTGCTCCATCAGTTGCACAAGGACCCGATTCACAGTTGACCTCACAAAAGCCTACATAAGTGCAGACCAACAGCAAGCTCCTCAAGCTGTCTCTCCTCAAGGTCTTTAGGGCTCAAATATCTGGAGAAGTCTGTCACTTGGTCGAAATTATACGACTAGTAGTAATGTATCCAGTGCAACAGTTGTACCACAGAATTCATCTGTAGGACCTATGTGTTTATTCACATATAGCAGCACATTTCAATAAAAAAAGTCTCATAAAACATTCAAGGATGACCTTCAGATCATGTAGAAAAGCAAGCATCAAGACTGATAGAAGAAGCCCATAACATGGAAAGTGTGTACATGCCAAAAATGTCTACTGAATTAAAAAATTCAAGATGTTTAGTCTGAGTATGAAATTCAAGCAACTTTTTGAGAGCAAAGGAAATGAGACAACAAGTTAAGAAACTTGAAAAGCTAAAAGATCAGAATTCCTTCATGGTGTGGAGATGTGAATAATTGCACATGGTTTTAAGTACAAGAATTGTAAATTTATTGCCCAGTCTTAACACATTTAAGTAGACTTTGGATCATTAAGTCGGGCAGAGGAAATTACAAGAGCACAGGGTCTGTGAGAGAGAGTCCATTCAAAGGAAAGAAACATAACTGATTTGTAAAACCCTTGGAATGTAGATTTCTTGTGGATGCATTCTTCATGTTGTAAATATGTTTTATAGAGGAAGCCATGGATAACAAACTTTCAAAATGAATCAAAAGCTGGTGTGGCTAGATACCTTGCCTTTAACATGTAAACCTGTCTGCAAAATAAGCTTTAAAAAGATTGGGGATGTGTTTATTTATTATTCAGAAATATTATATTTTCAAAAATTCCATGTAAGCACTGGGCAGTCTTTTGAACTACATGGGCAGTGTACAAAATATCATGAAACAATTGTTTCCACACTTGAACTTGATCAATAGCAGTGCTTCTCTATTTGTGTTTGTTTTTGTTGATAAGGGAGAGATACAGGCAGGAATGAAGGCATACAGGTAGGAGGAGGGAGTATTTTATTTTATTTTTATTTAGTTGTATTTATTTAGTTGGTTGCTCCCCTTGGACCCAGGACTCAAATCTGGGTTCTTGGGATGTCTGTGGACTATGCTCCATCAGAGGCCACTGACCCAACCGCTATTCCACCAGGGCTCGCCTCTCCATTTGTTTTACTGAGAAATATTTACCATTTTCCAGGCATTCCATGTTCCTCTGAAATACCTGATCGAATATAATTTTATCTCTTTGTTAAGGCTTTCCTTTTTCTCCTTTCTTTGGACACTGTTGCTATGGCACTTTGCTCTAACCTTTTCATTCCTGTGTACAATAGTTTAAAATTGCAGTGATTCAGCATAATCCCCTTGTTTGCATAAATTATTGAAATCTATCTGCACTCTGCAAGAATGGGCTTAAAAGTACTTCTGGGCAGTGTGATGAAAGGTCTCAAATATAGGGAAATGGCTCCATGAACACAGTTGTGGGAGGGAAAAGAGGAAACAAAGCTACTTAGATGTGATTTCTATCTGCTGTAATAAAGATGTTAAAAAGAAAAAAAACTAACTAATTGTATAATACATAGGCCACATGACTTGCTTTTCTGCCTCCTCATCTAGATCCACCCAAGCTCTCTGAGTACTGGTTTGCAATCCTTTGCAACGGTTTTATCCTTTCAAGCATTTCCTTTCCCATTCTTTCTGCAAATATTTTGGTGGGTGTGGTAGAGTGGGGCATAAATACCATCATTTACTAGAAATCCTGGCCAAGTCTTAAAATGATTCTTCAGACATGCAAGAGAAAAGTGAGCTCATTTTAATATTAAAGTAGAACTGTTGTTTAAAGAAGTTTTCCTCAGTCTGCTTCTTTCCTGTGTCCAGAACTGACTTCTCATTAGGTGTATCTTGGAGTTGCTGGACCTGTGAGTGCAAATTTCATCATGGCCCTAATTGCAGGTTTGGAGTTTCAGTGGTTCCCAGTCTTGGCTGTACATTGGAATCTTTTGGGAGCTTCACAAAAGCCCCTGTTCCTGAGGCTTTGGCTTTACCTCCAGATATTCTGATTTAATTCATTTAGGGTGTGGTTCAAGCACCTGGATTTTTCCAAGATCCTCCAAGGTGAGTCTAATGTGCAGCCAGGTTATATTTCTCCATTTAGGGCTGTGGCTCCCAAACTTGTCTGCACATTAAAATCCCTCAGGGATCTTTTTAAAATTTCCAAAGCCCAGGCTACCCAGATCAGTGAAATCATCAGTCTCTAAGGGTGAGACACTGGCTTTGATACTTTTGGAGTTTTCCCAGTGATTCCAATGTGCAGCTAGCATTGAGAACCACAGGGTTAGGATATTTTATAGTTTGGAAATTGAAAGGGAGAAGAGAATGTCATTTGCTCAGATTTACATCTTCCAACCCCCACCTTCAAAATCACATTGCCAATTTAAAATTTACAGGGTCATTGTTGTCATTTTCCAAAGAAACATATTTCAAAAGAGCATACCTGTAAAGTACAGTTCTGAACCAACTGATGCTCCCTTAGAGTTCAGCAATTAATACAAATACAAAAGGACAGTTGAAATGGAATATAATTATGTCCCAGTTGTCATTATATGAATTTCTACATTATGTTTCCCATTGTTTTTCCTCAAAGGAGACTTAGCAAGTGGCAATGCCTACATCTAACCCAGAGCCACACAGTGGAGGAACATGTCAATATCCTCAAGTTCTTTCATAACTGTTAGGGATCCTCAGGGTACATGGAGGGGAGAGGCCTTTGCTTTGAGGTTACATCTAAAAGGGGAATTTAAACATTAAAATATATTGGCATTCACAACTTGCATTTACAGATCACCTTTACTTATACCAAACCAAGGAATTCCTGAGAAGAGAGGGGTTTATTATATTTTGACTGTTTAAGAGTCAGTCTCCTCCAACTAGACTGCAGGGTTTGAGGGGATAAGGTCTCCACCCTGTTCACTGTGTATCTGTCTAGCACCTAGCACTGTTTCTGAAATGTGGCAAGTGCTCAGAGGGGTGACATAGCATACTGGCCAAGAGGACTAGATTTCAAATCAGGTTGACTTGGCCTTGAATCCCGGCTTCATGACTTGTGCTCTGTATCCTTGGGTAAATTACTTAACCTTTCCAAATCTCTGTTCTGCTCCTCTCCCTTTAAAAGAAAGGCAGTAGTAGTGCTTACTTCATGGGATTGTTGTGACCGATTCAGGAAAAAAAAAAAAAATATATATATATATATATACATATATATATATATATATATATGTATATAAAACACTTTGCAAGTTGCCTGGCACATACTTGGCTTGTGTTAAGTGGGAGTTATTCTTAATAATATATTTATTTGTTAAAGAAATAAATGGATGTCATTGCCTTCCTTCTCTTCCCACTCGAGATTAACTAACAAAAATAACCTAATCAATTTGTTTTCTGTAAGTTTTCAGTACTTAATTTCAGGCAAACAAAACTAAATATGTTGGAAAGAATCCCTTCCTTGTTGGTGTGGGTGTTTTTCAGCATTTATGTTATAGTTAAATATTGCAGCTTCTAGTAAAAAGTTTAAATACAGTTTGAGGGAAAATGAAGCATAGAAAACAGATTAGGAGGCCATCCCTCTCATTTTGTCACCCTCATAATATTGGTTGCTAAAATAACCCACTTGTCAAATCCCTTTGTACTACCGTGAGAAGTGTTAATGTAAGACATGTTTTCTGAAAATAACCATGATGAGGTGTCATGAATTAAGGGCTCTGGTACAGAAGTGATGGAGTTCTCTTCTGGGTAGAATAGCTTAGGATCATCAATTGCCCAGAATTGTCTTGATCTTTCCACCTCCTAAAAGGAAACTTGTTTCTTGTTTGTTTGTTTTTTGTTGTTGTTGTTGGGGTTTTTTGTTTGCTTTTTGCTGTTATTTTTAAGAGGAAGGCAAGCAGGCAGAAAGAGAGAGGAGGAAGAAGCATTTTTACTTACTTATGTTGACTCTGAAACCTGGGTCCCTGGGCTTTATTGGGTCTATGCCCCATCTGTCAGCTTAGTGCCTCAGCCACCAGGATGTATATCTAGGGGTGTGTGTGTGTTTTAAAACAACAACAACAAAACTGAACATACTATAAATGCTGCGTGGGATCCTGATTGTATTCTGAACAGAAAAAGGATGTTAGAGCAAATACTGGTACAATCTGATTTAAGTGCTGCTCATGTCATAGTAGCTAAGTTACGTAAGTTGTTAACATTAAGGGAAGCTGGGTGAAGGGTATACAGGAACTCTTTGTACTGTATTTGAAACTCTTCTATAAATCCAATTTTTTTCAGAATGCAAAGTGTAAAGATGCCTAAACATAGCACTTTAAAAACTAAGCATATGGGTTGAAAGATAATTCTAGAAAGAACAAGTCTGGGCAGTTGTTGAGGTCAGGGCCTTGGGAGAGAAAAGTGCTCACCCCGATACCTAGATATTTGCTAGATGTTTGACTTAACTCCCAGAGACAAGGTGACTAGGGCATGGGGGTAGCACGTAGCCATTCTTTTACTATAAGAAATTTCTGGAAGCCTATCAAAAAAGCAAACAAAACAAACAGTCCATTTCTCTCTAGCTTCTTTCAAAACACAGCATCCTGACCTAACAAAAGCGGTCCAGAGATATACTTTTCTTAAACTCCCTATATAGAGTTTATTTGGTTGACTGGGTTTTGGGAAGTATTCCTCACAGTGGTACGACAACTGAAATGGTAATTGTTCCCTGAACGTGAGAAGTGAAGGAGGAGAGGAACAGCCCAGCATATTTCAAAGCACTTGTTCCCTTAGCTTTCAGTTCTTCACTATTCTGTGTCAGATGATCTGCAGAGTCAGTGTCAGCTAAAAGGCAGGTGTCTCTGTAATGTGGTGTGATCAGCATAACAATGAAAAAATGTATTAATACAAAAGGTGTTGTGGGAGAGGAATGGAATCTAAAAAGACCAGGCTCTCTTAATTTTCTTAGTTTCTTTAGGGACGAGCTCTTCTATGTATGTTTCCTATAGTTCTGATCAGCCTTGTGTAGCTGCTATTTCCTGTTTTGCGTTTTCATCCAATATTATCTCACATCCTGCTTCCCACCTGCACAGTGCACCTAATTGTCATCTTTAATGACTATGTGACAATTCCAGTATATCCAATCTCATGATGGCCCTAGGACTGGGCTCATTTTTTTCAGAGCAGATATAAAAGAACCACTGTCTCTTAGCACCAGAGGTCTATTTTCGTTTCTGGGAGTGGCGACTTACATGAGC